>JAQBSW010000091.1:0-90000 GCA_029291075.1 Eudiplozoon nipponicum
AATGGGATTGATGTTTACTTGAAATTGTTCAGCTGATATTTGCAGTCAAGATCATTGTATTCGAGATTTCCAGAGATAAGAGGCGCATATCTAAATTTCATTTTCATATATTTTCAATGCGGTTTGATCCTCGATAGTCAATTTGCCGTCGTAATCTGATGATAATCATGGAAGGTCAAAACGCGTCAGTCCGTTACGGCTGGCAGTAGTTTTATTATGTTGTTCGTCGACTGGTTAGATACAATGGAATTGGTGTTTTCTAGAACCAGGCGAACTTTTTTTAAAGAACTGTTACCGCCACCCGCGCAATCAATTGTTTTTATATTTTTTATTGCCCATATATATGCTGTGAAAATTGCAAAAGTTTTATGTTCGTGACTGCATATAAGTTGTGTAGCCGACATTACCAGTCAAGTACAATGTATGCGAGACCGTTATATGTCAGAGCAGCATATCTAAATTTGATTTCCATATATATTCAATGCAATTTTAACCTCGATAATTAGTTTTCCGTCATAATCTGATGGTGATCCTGGAAGGTGGAAACGCGTCAGTTCGTTGCGCCAGGCGGTAATTTTGTTTTGTTGATCGAGGACTGGTTAGATCCAATGGAATTGGAGTTTATTTGATGCTAGCAAACTTAATTTAAAGTGTTGTTACCACAACGCGCGCATGCAATTATTGTTAAATTTTAATGCCTTTATATGTATATGTGTCGAAAGCTGCAAAGAATTTATGATCATGGCTACATAGAATTTTTGCAGCCGCAATTTCCCGTCAAGTTCAATATATGCGAGACAGCTAGATTGGTGAGAAGCATATCTAAATTTGACTTCCATATATATTCAATGCGGTTTGGTCCTTTATAGTTAGTGTGCCGTCTTAATATGACGATCGTCATGGAAATTCAAAAGACGTCAGTGCGTTGCGGCTGACGGTAGTTAAGTTAAGTTGTTCGATGACTGGTTAAATGCAATGAGATTGGTGGTTACTTAAATCTAGCAAATTTGATTTGAATAATTGTTACCACCACCCGTGCAATCAATTATTGTTAAATAGTATTTCCTATATATGTATATGTGGCGAAAGCTGCAAAAATTTTATATACGTGACTGCATAGAAATTGTGCAGCCGTCATTTCCTGTCAAGTTCAATGAATGTGAGTCTGCTAGATGTGAGAGCCGCATTTCTGAATTTTGTTTCCATATTTATTCACTGTGGTTTGATCCTTGATAGTCAGTTTGCTGTCGTACACTGATGATGATCTTTGAAGATCGAAACGCGTCAGTGAGTTGCGCCTGGCAAAAATTTTTTTATGTCGTTCGACGACTGGTTAGATACAATGCGATTGGTTAAACGAACATTGGTTGCGCGGGTGGTATTAACAGTATATAATCAAGGTTGCAGTCTTGATACACTGCATTAATTACCCACATATGTCAGTATAAACTAAGAATTGTATAGGTGTAGAAAAGGCAATTATTATCACCATAACCAATGTTCGTTATTATATAAATGTTTGTTTCAATACCATTTCCCATGTAATGTGATGTCTGTTCAGTAATGACAGATTGGGCATGGTGGATTGGAACTTTGGGTCTAAATGGATTACCATAGGCTCCACCTAAGAAAAATTGACTAACAAGTTACATTGGTTAGTATATAACTGAAAATTGTGTGTAGTGTAGTGTGCGGCAGGATAGCTCAGTGGTTAGAGCACCAGATTTGAGAGCAGACGTACTTGGAGTTCGTATCCTGTCGCAAATTCTGGCGGTACTTGATGGGATTCCCAATAGGACAGAAACCGGTCTACTGGATGAGTACCTTTCTACACTATACAATTCTTAGTTTCTACTGACATATATGGTAAATAATAGGTCAGGTGTATATCAAGACCACAAACTTGATTATATAATAAATGCGATTGGTGTTTTCCTGAAGCTCGCAAAAATTCTGTTTTTCCACGACTTATTTTTTCCAAGTTATTTGATCGGGTGTTTTGCTACGTAAGAGGTTTCACATTCCGTTCACCAAACGCAAATTTATCAAATTAATAATAAAGTTTGATCAGCATGGAAGCTAATCTTAAGTTTGAGGACACTAGAAATTTAGCTTAAGTTATGGCAGGAATGAATTTAATAGATGTAAATGAGAGTACTAGCTTATCAGATTCAATTTTACAATTAAGGACTGAACACAAATTGGCATATGTGGGGTTCTCAGACCGTAAAATGTCAGGAGCCTCTACAAAATATAGCGATCGCTTTAGTCCAAAAATATTCAGTCTACGGCCATTTAAATCGGAAAACCACTCAAGTTGGTTCGGGGATGCCAAAATGATATTTACCGCTTATCATATCGTAAACCCTATGGAGAATTTTTTTGGAGAATGGATGGCATTGCCTGACAATTTCAGAAACGCCTTGGAAAATTTTAGAGACAGAACTGTGGAAGAAAATCCGTATAATGCATTTGAGTTAATAATGGCCAAAATTCAACAGAGATATCAGCCTGGAAGATTGGGAAAATTTGCGAACTATTAGGCCCAGAAAGGATGGGGCGTGAACTACCGTCAGAGTTTTATGAACGCCTTTGTACGAACGCTTCCAATTTAAATATATCTAGAGATGTGGTAAATTCTAATTTTCAGGCTGAGCTACCATACAGCCTTAGAACCACATTAGAAATATTTGACACAGTGAATATCGATTGGCCAACTTAACGCAGAAGGCAAAACGGAGTGTATAACCTGCAGGAACAACAAGTACATGCTGTAAAGATAGAATCAGTCATGGTGCAGCCAGTTAGGGCAGACACCGAAACCATCCTAGCGCTACAATAAAATTTGTATTACTTATCTAGAGAAATCGCTAGTTTACGTGAGACATTGCGCAACTTCAGAGTCAGGACAGAAATACTAGACGTCGATGGAGTTACTCGCGTCAACACTTCAATGGGCCACGCGGATGGTGTAAGGCACATTGCGAATATGGTCGAAGTGCAAAGACCCAAGGTGGGAATTGCATATACCCGCGGTTAGGTGGATCCAAATGGAAAGGAAGCATTAAATCGGTAGAGAGGAATCCATCCCTTGGATAAAATAGAATCCCCGCTAGTAGTAGCCGTAGGAGGGTTCCATTGCAAAGGCTCCCAGATATGCCATTAAATGGCATTCTTAAGGCAAAAGCAAAAGTAGCGACAAGATCAAATAACATCGATACAGACGGCAAGAGAGTCAGATTCTTCCTAAGCAGAGATTTGGAAAACATTGCCAGATTATCTAGCAACAAATTTATTATTAAAGACAATTTAACTGGACTTGAGTTTCTTATAGATACAGGTGCTGAATTAAGCATAGGTAGGTCAGCCGTGGTGGAAGCAGATTACCTTAAATTTGAATATAACAAATATTGGTTGAAAATTGTAGTCCGATAGGAGTTAAGGGGATGAAAGAAATGTCGGTAATATTAGGCCAGAAATCTTCTTTCACGTGGAACTTTTTCGTAGCCGATGTCAAGGACCATATCATTGGGATGATTTTCTTTAGAAACTTCCAACTGACATTAGATACCAAGACTATGACTATCGTGGAAGGCATACATCGGCAGTTAGAACAGTCCTTTTACCCCGTCCCACGATCGCATATGACTTTGCCGACGTCATCGAGAAACACATTGCTGTGTTTAAAATTTTCAGTGCCATAAGAAAAGGATTGAAGTTAGGAGTAGAACACCAAATAGAATTGGTGTCTCCGTTACCTTGTTCACCAAAAGCCCAACCATAGCCACAACACAAACAACAAGTTGCTGTGTCCGAATTTCCCCAATTGCGCAAAGAGAAGATTTGTAGAAGGTCAAATTCCAATTTGCTTCCCCAATAGTGGTAGTTCTCAAACCTGAACCGGAACAATAGAGTGTTTGCGGAAATTATTGTCTATTACACTCAGTGACGAAAGATGATACTTCTACTCTCCCTTACCCGAGTACTCTGCTGCGCGACATAATGGTATATGCGGTTTATTCATACTTTAGAACTTCAGAAAGCTTATTATTCGATACCGATGGAGGAAAGTTCTATACCACTAACCACAGTCGTATTTCCAGTCACATACTTTTTATGCAAGTCTAATAGAGTTGAGAGCTGTATATCTAATTTTGCTTTACATATATATGCAATGCGATTTGATACTCGCTCGTCACTTTGGTTTCTTACCCTGATGATGATCATGAAAGATCAAAACGCGTAATTGCGTTGCAACTGGAGGTAATTTTGCTTATGCCGATCAACGACCGGTTAAATACAATCGGATTTGAATTTAATTCAAGCTCGCAATCTTCATTTAAATAATGGTTACCAACACTCGCGCAATAATATATATTGCTTAACTTTGTTGTGTAGACGTGATCTTGTTCGTCATGCAGTGGGTACTAGACACCTATAAATGAAACTGTTTTCCAATCATACGGGTATACTGCTGTAATTGATCTGTAACAAATAAATAATTTGCTAGCTTTCTTATTGGATGTAACGGTGGTGGACAAATCGCATTAACCTCTTTAGAACACAGTGCTCATTTATTTTGGCAACCCAAGATTACACAATATGTAATGATATGAGCTTGTATTTTGGTAAATGAAGTTATCATCTCATCTTTTGGAGTTATTGCTTTTCCAACTTTAAGAATTTCATCGTTTAATGCTTTTTATCTACTGATGTTTATATTTGATCAATTATCGCCTTTTTAAGTGATCTTTTATCATAAACATTAACATTTATTTTCTCACACTCATTTTAGTTTATGTTTTTATATTATTTACATTTTTGCGCAAATTTTAATCATATCACTTTGCATAACATATTTTTTGACTTCTAAGATTCACTATTCACTTATTTACATCATAATTTATCCTTGCTACAAGATAGGTAATAACTGGTATTCTGCTAATTACTAGTAACAAAAGGCATTAAAACATTGCATTTTAACTCAAAATTACCCTGTTGATGGCTAACACTGTCTTAGAAACAGCCAAATCATAATATGTAAGTTTATTCATGAAATTTCGTCGTTCTTGGGATATTTCTTTATTAATAATTCCACAACTGATTATACTAATTAACTATTTTCAGCAAACGTTTATTGCTACATTTACTAAATAATCATAATTATCGCCAATGATATATATTTTGCATATACATAAGCGCTTATATCATGACAGCAAAGGATTGACTTCTGAGCAACATAATTAAATGATATCTCTATTTAAAGTAAAATCAAATATCTTTAATATAAGCTATTTCATAATAGATTAGGCCATGTAAATTTTAATTCTTTGTAACTATACAACTTTCAGATAAACTAAGAAAAAGCCCGTTTCGTGGATTTGTATTCCATGTTATGATTCTTGAATGAAATACCTGGCTTGGTGATGCAATACATATTTATAAACGAAAAGTTCTGTGTGTACACTACATTGTTGTATCCCACAAACAATAATTTGCCATGCCTTTTGTAATACCAGTGGCAATATCCTCGCACATATAATATATTATATTGCTTGGTTACATTTCCTGGCCGGGCGAAATTGCTATTAATGGCATAAATTTCGTTATAATCCAGACCAAAATCTTTCCTTGCTTTGATAACGCATTTGCTTCTTAATTCTATTTTGATTGCGCAAGTGCTAATTATACTTATTGAAATCTAAGTTAAGTGACTGAAATAAACAACAATTCCATTGAAATCACATTTGCCATTTGTTGGTTGCCTGTTACTTGACATGTCTCAATTGTGAGAACCGAAGAATAATATCGAACGAGTTTCGAGAAAATATTATTCTCACAGTAATGCTCCTAAATTATATTCAAACTCTACGAACTGACTACACTAGACAAATTTCAATATTTTAATATTTTTATACAAATATTTTTTAATAAAAATTAATCTTTTATCAGGTGAACCATTAGACAGATTTTTACTTTTTACTCAAAATGTAAAATAGATTTATTTTCACCGTAAAGCATAAGGCAACGCGAGAAAAATCAAAGCTATCTGCTAGAGCAAATTCAATATTTCAGTTTGGCCTAATCCGTTTGGTTTAATGTAATAACGAAAGTAGCAAGATTCGTAATTTCTTGAAATTCAAACGATGCGCATATAAATGCCAATGTTAAGAACTCTACAGCAGCTACCTGCGCATTTCAAATGCATTCAGAAGGTATCATTATCACCCCATGCACTGTTGCAAATGCTGCCATTTTCACAGAAGAATAAGAAAAATGAAGTTTTGTGAGTAATATTATTTGATGGAAATTGACATTTAATTCATTTCAACTGTAAAGATGACATAAATAATCTTAAAAGCTGGCTAATATATATAATAGGGTATTCAGATTACAATGTAACACGCGGCTCCGCGTTACAACCCAACGATGTTCAATTTTGACAAATATACTGCTTTTTAAGGTTAAAAAATCTAAGTGTTTTTACACAATATTTCTCTTAATTGTGATTTTAGAAAAAATCTCTGTTAGTTTCAAGCAGTTTTAATTGAGATTTCTAGACAGCAATTTTAATTGCAATAAATAGGGTATTGTTTGTTAAATATGCACACCCGCGCGCAATACGCAGGGAACATGCGATGGATTATAGTGAATATGTGTTTCGATAGATTTCTTTGTATTCAGATATGATTTCACGCATCAGAACATCAGATGATCCTCGATCAAATTCACAAATTCTTTAGTTCAATGGATTATTATAATTAAATAAGTTAAAACCATAGCAAACAGGGGATTAATTAATTGTGAAATTTTTTCATTGAAGTTTTTACACGATTTTAGTCTATCCATCATCAGTGACAACTTTTACCAGTGACTTTATTTATATCATCATATATTTTCAATCTGTTACATGTATTCATCACAATTCAGACATTTGTGAATGGAATATTACTTGTGTTGACAGTATATCGTTTTGCTGCCGTCTAGAGCACGGGCAGTTTTGTTTAACTGTAAATTGATAATTACTTGTGTATAAGACATTCAATTTTGTTAACAATATTTCGTTCTGTTGCCGTTTACAGCTCGGTGCATTTGGACTAACTATGAATTTTCCATGCAATATTGTGTACAATACATATATTATCATTCGAATTAGCCTTATAACATCGCCCATCGGGAAAAGGCCGCGGATTGATCGTAAGCACGGATCTCAACAGCAGCTACCAGTTAAATGTAGAAAGGGCGAAACATCACGAACTAGATAGCTTCTTCGCCAAATACCCCTACAAAATGATCGGAATAACCATGTAAGCTATATATAGAATAATTGTTTTTTCTATTTCATTGCTGCAAATTGGTGTGAATTCTAAACATTGCCTGGCGGAGGAGTGTTAGGCATAAAATTAAAATTGGAAGAAATATTTGAGAATATGTCCTTACTTCTTGTAATTTAGTAACTCAGAGAGAACAGTGATAGTAACATTCATTCATGAAAAATCATAGTCGAGATGTTGAAATTGGATGCTGAGCCAGAAGAGACTTCACGCTCCGATATTAGTTAATATCCTACGAGTAAAAAGATGTACTACGAGTAAATAAAATACCAGTTGCACCTAAAATGAGACGCCCCGCAACGGAATTGGTTAAAGAAGTGATTGTGATCCGCAATTTTTAAATTTATGCTGGTATAGGAGTTTATTTCCGCGGAAGAGCTTTGAATGCAAATGTGGCTTCGGAAAAGAGATATATACTGGGGGTTTGGTTGGATTTGATTGAAGAGTTGCAATAGCGCGTAGCGAAGTGGTAACTTGGGTGAGCGAATATTGAAATTAACAGAAAATTTTTGAACTTATGAATTAAAGAAATGATTCGAAAGTGTCGGAAAAACCATAGCGGTTGAAGGGTAACCGGTAGTAGGCGTTGCGGTAATTATATTCGATGGTGTATGACGTTAAAGTGAGAGGGAAGTAAAATTCACTACCATATGGTGTGAGGGTTAGGATATAGACCTTGAACAATGTGAGTTGGACAATGGGATAGTCAGCCTTGAAGCAGATTAATCAGACCAAACTAAAGAGCTACGAAGTTATATGTTTAAATTTGGGGAAAATTCGAGTAATTTAGAAAAATTAGATACCGAAATACTTGGCGGAGACATTTATTTCAAAATAAATTGGACCCAGCGTTCAAGTGAGAACAGCATACGTTCATCAGACGCGTCAGATAGGCGTCTAGTTTAAGAACGATTCTGCTACGCTGCGCGTGTAGCAAGGATAAAAGCTGAGTAAAAATCGTTGAGGAATGGCTGGAAAATGTTTGGTTACTGAATACTATTACCATGTCATCTGCATATTTGAACAGCTTGAATAGGTTGTCCTCAACCTGCACTTGAGCGAGTGTTAATGCTAAAAGTATATGACCACGTACGGATCCCTGGGGAACTCCAGTTCGCATAATGTTTAATCTAGAATGACTGTTTCCAACTTTGACAGTTTTGTAACGGTTTGGAGATAGTAGCTGATAGGATTGAGGACGCTGCTACAAATACCCCTGCTCAATAAGGCGGATTCAATTGTCGAAAAGGACAATGTGTCAATAGCCTTTGTTGTATCTCGGAAGAATAGAGTGCATTCAACACATTTATAAATAGTGTAGCAGTGATTGAGGACACTGCGTTGGTGAAAGAAGAGCCGCCATTTAGGAAGCCACGTTGATCGTCGAAGACGCAGACGCTATCCGGAGATTTAATGAAAGGTTAGATTAAGTTGTATGAGACCCTGCTGAATATTTTAGTGAAAGAATGGAGATTTCTGAAAGAGGAGATAAACGATGTACCATTTATTGGGGCGATAGGAGAGCTAGCGAATTAAGTCATACCGGGGACGATATGTAGTTTTGAGGCATCGTTTGATTATATCAGCAACCAGACAACAGTGATTCTAACCGAGAAGGGCAATCATGGGGACAGAGATCGAAACCGGCCACGTCTACTTCGCAAACTGGTGCACTAACAAATGAGCCACCCTGCCACACACTACACTACACACAATTTTCAGTTGTATAATAACTAAGGTAACGTGGTTATTCTATTTTTCACTTAGATGAAGCTCATATGGCATCCATTTAGACCCAAAGTTCTAACTAACCATCCCCAATCTGTCATTATTGAACAGACACCACAGTCCGTGGAGATGTGGTATTGAAATAAATATTTATATAATTAAACGAACATTTGTCGCGCGGGCGGTAATAAAAATAAGTGCAATCAAGGTTTCTATCTAGATATAAACAACTGACACACTAATTAATTACATATGTCGGTATAAAATAATAATGGTATAGTGTAGAAAAGGCTATTCATCCAGTGGAGCGGTTTCGTCCTTATTGGGAACTCATCAAGTACCAGCCTGAATTTGCCGCGGAGGGCGCTAGAACCTGCGCACGTCTGCTTCAGAATCTGGTGTTTTAACCACTGAGCCACTCTGCCACACACTACAGTATGCATAATTTTTGGTTATATAATAACTAATATAACTTGATTAGTCTATTTTTCGTTTCGGTTAAAGTTTTACGACATACATTGAGACCCAAAGTTCCAAAGAACCATCCCCAATCTGTCATAACTGAACGGACAACAGAGTGCCTGGTGGAGTAGGATTAAAATGAACATTTATATAATTAAACTAACATTGGTCGCGAAAGCGGTGAAAACATTATTAACATCAAGTTTGCGATTTTCGTATGCACACCCACGCAGTGTGGTGTCTGTTAAGTAATGACAGATTTGGGATGGTTAGTTGGAACTTTGGGTCTAAATGGATGCTATTAGAGCTCCAGCTAACCAAAAAATAGACAAACCAAGATACATTGGTAAGTGTATAACTGAAAGTTTTGTGTATGGTATGGAGCGGCATTGTGCATAATGCGTTAGAGCACCACATTCCAAAACAGCCGTGCCTAGTTTCGAGCCCTGTCCGCGGCAAATTCTGGCCAGTACGTGATGAGTTTCCAATAAGGACAAAACCGGTCTACTGGATTAATTTCTTTTCTACACCATAAATTTCTTAGTTTATACCGTCTTATGGAAGTAATTATTGGGTAAGATGCTTCAATCAAGATCAAAACCGAAAGAGCAAAGATTATGCATGCGGTTTTGATTACTGCGAACTGTATTAGGAGCTGTGTGCTGTTTGGATGCGACATGCAATATTGAGTATTTGTTTAATGAAACCATCCATACCTCGGTGTGCGAGTGCCTGACTAGATGATGATTTACATTAAAAATTAATTATCTCTCTATTTTGTAGCACGGCATATATGAAGTTTGCATAAGTAATTTTAAATTGATCAACAAATTTTGTGTTTCTAACTTTCGCTAGATTAATGATTTCTGTCAGCAAAGGCTTCAAAGTTGACGAATGTTCCTTGTTCTGCTGGTACAAATTAACGGATCATGGCCTTCCAGAAAGTTATGCTACTATAAGCCGGGTGTTGTGTTACCAAGCGGAGAAATTCTAATTAGCCTCGATATTATTGACGAGATAATTTTAATATATTATAGATTCTTCGCTATCCGTGTAGTTTATTGAGCACCTAGTCACCACTTAGAAAGAAATTATACTTTTACTGGTATACTGTTATTCGTTTTAATTTCTACGATACTTTTCGTCCTGCAAAAATGTGAATTGCTCTCGATTGAATAATGGTCAATACTGGGCTTGCTTTGTGAACAACCTATCTTTATACCGGAACATTCTCCTCTAGATAAATTAAACAGATGTTTATCGTTTATATAGTCCTTTACATTCAGGCAATCTTTGTAGTTTCCCTCATACAATCGCTGGATCAATAGGAAGAATTTCTGAAGATAAAATATATGCGATCGATATCATATGACTTTTGTAGAAGAGTAAATAAATACTTTTGACAGCACGGCATGGTCATTTTAATTTGTAAAACTCTACGAAACAACCAAAATCGATTTATCAGTATAATTCCATAGCAACAGACTTGCACTGACTGTATGGCTTAATCGTCCACTGATTATTGTCCCTTTGCAATACTGAATGCACTATTCATAATGTAAAATATGTTTTGTTTATCGAATAAATTTGGCAGTTCTAAACCATTTGTAGCGGCGTAAACATTCTATAATGAATATCTAATATTTTAATTTCTAGTGGCATGAAAGTAATTTATGTAAATATCAATGTAAATCGTTCATTCAGTCTATCAAATTTCATTTATGAAGCTTATGGACTGGATATGTATGATAAGGATGTATAAATGTAACAATTTTGTTAATTATGATTAACTGAATTCGAATTGGACGAATATGAATTTACCAAATTAGACGAAATTTACTTATGTTTAAAGGAAATATTCGTACAGTACAGAAAGTTTTTTAAATACAGCTAGGCTACTGGGCGATTCAGTTATTTTTCGTGGTTCAGCCGGTTTTAACTATGCAATGGAGATTGTAACACGCGGCTCCGTGTTACAACCCAACGAAGGTCAATTTTTACAAACACTGTGCTCTTTATAGTCAAATATTCTAACTCTGGCCTTAAACAATAATTCTCTTAGCTGTGATTTTATGAACAATCTCTTTTAGACTCAAGCAGTTTTAATCGATATTTCTTGAACTGCAATTTTATTTGTAATTAATAGTGTTTTTATAAAAGAGACAGAACCGCGCGTGATCCGAGAGGATCACGCGGTGGACTATTGTGTCAGTGAATTTATGAACATAAATAATTTTACTAGGCTCATATTATCATGTATCTTTAATCGTTTGACTACTCATTACATTCCAGACATTTGTGCTAAACATTTCACTTTATAGACATAAATCACTTTTATTTTTGCCGTCTGGAAGACGGACAATTTAGTTTAATTGTGAACGGTATTCAAAACATACTTTTACATTAAAATCTGTATTTTTGCCAACCAACTCTTTCAATTCGGATTAACAGTGAATTATATTTATATGTGCTACATTGTGTGGAATATATCTATGAAATCTTTCTTCAGTCTTCTAATATTAACCATCTGAAAAGGAACAGACTGATTGGATGCTCGGGTAGTAATAATAGCAACCATTGATAAGTAGTAGGGGTACAAAATCAGGAACGAGATAGCAACAGCGAAAAGTACTCCTACAAGATAACAATTGGAAAAATTTGGATAAGGCCGCTCTGACACCACGAATTAGTGTTGGAGCAGTTGTTGTACTGGATGAACAAGCTCCTATCTGTCAAATAAGCTGAACCCAGACAATTTGAAGAACAAAATTTCCTATAATTGTTTTTAATTCGTCAGTGAGAGAAAGAGACGGTTATTCTGGATAATTGAGTTTATCTATATCAACGTTAGTAGGAATGTACCCAAATCTCTAGAGAATAAAATTAAACAATAATTGATTTCGGGATTGGTGGTAAAAGTTCTTTAAATCTAGTTTGAGAGCTTGAAGTAAACACTGGAGTTATTTTTGTTAGGTTGTTTGACGACTGTTAAAATACAATAGGATTTGTGTTTACTTCAAGCTCGCAAACTTGATCTAATTTCTAGAGGTCTGATTAAATTGAAAAGTTGGCAGCATCTGTCATATGCATAAATACGCTCAAGACATAATTGCTTATGCTCGTCACTACGAGTTTCCAAACCTATTCACTACAGTCATATGCAATTGAGATTGAAACGAAATACAACAGTTTATACTTCCGGAGCAATGGCTGATGCATATGAATGACATAACTGCACGTGTTTTTGACATACCTTGAAACCCTAGATATACTAAGCGACAAAAGTTGAAGTGCTTTTGGCTGTGCTCTGCTATATGAACGTAATAAATTTCCCAAAAAGAGGATAAGAACAAGCACATATATATTAACAAATTCACTTCAGACTAAGTGAACACTCGTACTTTTTAAATGTGTTTTCGGAGTGCCAGCTTCATATTTTCCAATGCCGCGTTTTGCGTACGCGAGTAGTAGCTTTGCACGGACAGTGTGACAAAAATCCGTTTGATCACAATTTCTAATTTTGTTTTGTCTTTGATCGGGTTGAGTTTGTATTCGTCCCAATAGAAATGTGGTTCTATCACATCTTTTTTCAAGCGAGAAAGGTAGAGAGAGCATGGACAAATTATCGGTTTTCAAAACTAATCGTAAGCACAATGCGAAGTTAATCAACTCTTAGAAATAATTGCATAAGAATATATGCTGATATGAGTAAAATAATTTATTATACCTATATACATATATATCAAAAAATAATATCGTAACACATTTATATATATATGAAGAAGGAACATTGGTAGTTGTTAACCATGAATATTTTATATTATTATTATTTATTTACTTCGTTAGTGGACATATTCAAAGATCAGAACTAGCTAGACATTGGAAGGAAACAGGTCATCGCCTTATGCAACCGTATTTGGTTAACTAGACTAATTAGAGATTCAATTGATATAAAATCAGGGAAGGGTGTAATGAATGTAGCAATGGTAGGAAAATCATTGGGCCTAATATTTAATGAAGCATTTTCTACGGTCAGAAAGCGGGAGGCTGCAAAACCTGAACTAAGTGGGAACCTAAGTAAAAAACCTCTCTTATAGAAAACTGATTGCAAATGACTAATACCAATTTTAACTCCTATGTACTTATCTTTCTCAATGAAATGTTCCAAAGATGGTATACATATTTAGCAATGGTTAGTAGATAGGACATTAGATTAGAGACATTTGACTCACACTGTTACTTATATTTATATATATTTATGTAAAGTGTGAATATGTTAATAAATGAATAATAAGTTGGTCCTAGAGAAGATATTCATGGTTAACAGCTATGAAGTGTTCTTTTAAGAGGAAATGAAAATGTAGTAGATTGTCGGATATATAGATAGGCCTATCTGTAGATAGGTTTATTCTATATAAATTATATATATATATATATATATATATATATATATATATATATATATATATATATATAACGGACATGAATTATTTTATACATTACCATTTAAATATATATATATTTTAAGATGGTAAATATATTGGAATAATAAATAATTAAATATATATATATATCTGACTCGTTTTTACTTCTGTTTCTTGTTTTGGCTGGTTGGTAAGTGTGTATGCGTTTGTGTTTGTGTGTGTGTGTGTTTGCATGTTAATGTCATTCTCGTAGTATTGCTAAGTGATGTCTGAGATCTGATCATTACTGTTTTTATGGCTTGAGAATTAACCATTTATGCGCATTGTTCACTGTTACATGTACGACTGCTATTTTTCCCAGTGTAGTTGATCGTTTTACGTAGTTGCGCAAATTTGTATTTTGCACATGGTAAGAGCGCCAGGGTGGATTGCAATGTTGAACGCTCATATTGTTTGGAAACTTCTGTCACCGTATGTATTTATAAGTTTTTATACATATTCATATATATTTTATATATTGATATGAGGTGTGACAAACGTAGTAAATAAATAGTAATAATAGAAAATATTCATGGTTAACAAATACCAATGGTCCTTCTTCATATATATATATATATATATATATATATATATATATATGTATGTATGTATAATATACGACACATACATCAATTACGGACGCAATTACAATGAAAGCTATGACACACCAAATGACATTACGCAAAAGGAGTGGTCTAAATTGCGCAAAAGCAGTGGTCTAAATTTCGCAAAGCTAAGGCCAGCATAACGAAGAGGAGATTGGTTACAACACATGTACAGTGGGATTGGATGAACGAATATAATAACGAATCCAGAACAATGGCTGTAGATACTGGTCGAAATAAGATATATTAATAAATGTTATTCCATGGAGTACGTTGTTTCGCTCTTATATATATATATATATATATATATATATATATATATAATATATATATATATATATATATATATATATATATATATATATATATATATATATATATATATATATATATATATATATATATATGTAGTCGTTCCCAGTCGAATGCTACTTTTTTCTACGTATTGCCAAACTCGTTTAACCTGCCAGTGCATGTCAAACACTGACTTTATTGGATAACGTCCGATACTAGAAATTCTGCATTAATCACCCATGCACACCTGAAAGAAAAATTAAATTCGTGAAATCTTTGCAATAATATGAAACAGATAATTTATAGCAAACTCAATATGTAGTCTACATAACTATTAATAGAGAAAAAGTAGAGCAGCAATTTAACATAGAAAATTTTGTATAGAAGATATTTGTTCGTGCATTATACGCTATTCTATTGCTTCATGTAACTAGGAGCAGCAAATAACAAAATAACTATATTGGTGCATAAAATTTTGTAATAATTGAATCGACACCGTCGACTATTTTAAAATTTAATCTGCGCTCTCCTACCTTATATTCCAAAACTTAACTTTAATGAGAATTATTCTTTATGCAAACGTTTCTGCAATAATATTTGTCTTTCGTCGTGATGTACGATAATGTTTGAATTCTTGCAAATGGTTCACACGCATCGCCAGTAATTGACATAAAACTGGATGCGTCGTATCTATTGTAAAATATTTTAATTTTTGCTTAAACCATTTTGGTCTTACACTTTGTGTAATTGGACGTTTTGCTGAGAAATTAGATTGCATTGAGGAACATTATTTATTCTCAATATTTGCTTATTTAATACTGACTAGTCTTTTGGGTTCTTTAGATTAGTGTGATAAGTATTTGTTTAAAATTAGATTTGATATACAAATCTCAGATTTTAAATAATCACAACTTGTGTTACTGTATACAGGCAAGTTTTAGTCTCGCGATACTGAATTTAATAAATCTTACCAAATTTTGCATACCCAGAAACGGTTGTTAGAAATTAGTTGGCATTTAACTGTATTTAACCAGTCGTCAAACAACATAGCACTGACGCGTTTCAAACTTCCATGATCATCATCAGAGTACGCCAAAAAACTGACTAGCGCGAATCAAACCACAATGCGTGTATATGAAAAGCAAAAATGAATATGCGTCTCTCAATTTTGATTTATACATATGCATTACGGTTTGAGCCTACCAATCAGTTTACCCTCATAATCCGACGATGACCATGGAAAGTCGAAACACGTCGGTGCCTGTGAATAAAAGGAGTGTGTGTGTATGGCTAAAGCAGCAAAACTTTAAGGATCGTGTCAGCATAGACTTTGTGTAGCCGACAATTCCAGTCAAGTACAATGTACGCCAGACTATTATAGATGAAAGCCGCATTTTCAATTTTGCTTTCAATATATATGAATTGCAGTTTGATCCTCGCTAAGCAGTTTACCGTAGTACACTATTTCTGGTTATAGAAGGCCAGGAAGCATCATTGCGTGCGACTGGCAGAATGCATGCTATGTTTTTTAACGAATGGTCAAATTAAAATATTTTGGTATTTACTTCCAGCTCGCAGTTAATGATTGTTTAGTTGTATTGCATAAAACAGTAGATGTGTTTTTTCGCCGATGCTTAAATGTAAGGAATATATAGCAAACAATGCACTCCATTGTGATGTAATATCTATAAATATAAAGATTTTTTATATTAACTGGTTTCGCCATTCCTTTTATCTTCTACTCTTATGCTTATTCGCCTAATATTCGCGGGTAAAGTTCCATTTTCTTCATTATTGTGTCTTTTAAAATCATGCTGTAACTTACGATTGAATAAAATGGATATAAAAGAATAATCTTGGCATATCTTGCTGACATTTTTAAACTGAGGAGCTTATAGTTTGTCTGACGAAAAACTGAACATTTCAACAAAAAAAAAGCATTTTTCGCAATTATGATTTTGCATATTTGGCCAATATTCGTAGTAAATTGGACAAATGTGTACCATGGCACGCAATCACCGATGCAAAAACTAGATATTGATACAGAGCACGAACAAAATACACAAAATTTTAATGTGTGTAGTTGACGGCAGGTTCGTTGAGACGTTAGAGCAATAGATGGCGGATCAGACGTGCCAAGGTTCGAGCCCTATACGCAAAAAACTCCAAATAAAGCAAATAGTTCTCAATACGGACGAAATAAAACTTGCTGGATCGATTGCCTTGTAGATAAATTGCGTATTGCAAAATCATTTTTGTATTCGCATTATGTTATCTTTTAATTTACATTCATATTATTTACTTCACATTCGAAAAATTTAAATATAATCATTCCCATACAAATTAACATGTTTTTTTATTCTAGCCATTTCTTTCAAAGTTCATGCATTTAACAAAAAAAATATACATCCACAATTTATCTCATTTGATATATCCTCATTTTATTTGTGTCTCTACGGTAGAACGTTCTCAAAATCTAGTTTTGAAAAAACCATCATTGAAATTATTTTATAAGAAAGGTATTTAATTAAATGACACAGTACATGTATAAAGGTTTTCTTCTTCTTGACGTTTTCATATTTTTAATACACTCATATTTAATACACTCCCTTACATGAGTTAATTGAACATTTAACATGGACAGCAAAAAGTAAAATTAATATAATTATAGCGACGTACAAATTGATATTATTTATTTAATTACTAACGTTTCAGGTAAAACATTACATTATTAACATCATTTGAGAATTATTCTCTCCCTATATATATAAATTTCTCAGTAAAATATTTGTATTGCTTTACTGTAGAGGCCCTTAGGTCACTACCATAAGGGGGTCTCTTGGATGCCAGGCCCGGAAAATCCATATATGCGGAATGATCATCTATCTTGGAAAACTTAAGTTCCTCAGAACTATCTCTTAAGCTACAATCCTTAAGTCCGCTAGCCCACTGCTCTGTATCCTCAGTATTTATTAAACCAGACATGATATTATTAAATTTCTTGTAATTTATATATTATATTAATTAAGTAAGCTTAACGGATAC
The DNA here is from genome assembly GCA_029291075.1 of Eudiplozoon nipponicum. NCBI lineage: Eukaryota > Metazoa > Platyhelminthes > Monogenea > Mazocraeidea > Diplozoidae > Eudiplozoon > Eudiplozoon nipponicum. Next base: position 17,932 of record JAQBSW010000091.1, read on the forward strand.
GCTGATATCCACAGGTTACTGAGCTGGAATGATTGAGACCTTAAAACAAATATTCACATTAAAATACCCAAGCAAATTTGTGGTTCTTTTCGCTGATAATTAAAAAGAACAATCGACAAGAAGATTACAATGATTTATTTAGCAAAGAGTCGGAGATGGAACCACGCAGTGTCCCGCTTGTGCAATTCAGCAACTCAGATAAAAACTAAAACATTTACCTTCGACAAGACAAGTCAAAAACGTCGACAATATGTACAATATAACTTCCAAAAAATTTGCAATATTTTTCAAAAATTACAATATTGTTTTACGAAACCAGCGATAACATCAAATGTCCAAAAATAAAATTGATTTATTTTTATATGAGGAGTTAATTGATGTCCAAAAAATTAAATTAATCTCCACATACACCCTCATGTTTAAGATGATTAACCATATATGATGTAGTCCTCATTCGTCGGTTTCTTGATGACTCTTCCGTAACGAGTCTCAACAAGTTGTGCTGGTACTTCACTAGATTTCATATTCATATTACATTGCTCTTTATTCTCAGTTGCCTTAGTTTTAATCTTTTCTTCTTTTCCATATTTATTCGACTTTTCGTTTTTTTCACCAATTTCTGTGTCACATCTCGCCTCAACTTCTGGATACTTCGGTGAATACTGTTCCTCGGGTCTCCCTCCAAATAAACTGTGAAATGCAGCGATCCAGTGTTACACATTCTACAGTGCCATTTACTTCTATAAATGCATTTTTCTCAGTCATATGATTGACTTTAAATGGTCCCTTGTAGAACGGAGTCAGACAATTCTGTCTGTTTTCGTAAGTTATATATACATGAGATGCCAGCTTTAAATCTGAAGATACATAACATTTGGAAATTGGACTTCTAGATTTCGTTGGAGTTAAACGACTCATTTTATCTCTCAATGCTCCAACAAACCAATCTACTGAACTAGAGACCCAATCGAGACAACTTGGAGCTTCTATTAGAATATCTCCAGGTAACCTCAGTTGCTTTCCATGAACAAGTTCTGCTATGGATGATCATAACTGAACTCTGTATCTGTTTCGCATTGCCAACAAAACTATGGGCAAATCATGTATCCAACTGGATCCACCGGTGCAGCGTAATGCAGCCTTCAGCTCTCTGTGCAATCTCTCAACCATCCCATTGGCTCTAGAATTATAAGCACATGTGTGTCATAATACTATCCCCATTTTATTCAATGATCGGATAAACAGTTCAGACATAAACTGCCTACCACGATCAGTAGTTACCCTTACCGGTACACCATATCGCGACACCCAATTATGCAAGAACATATGTAAGACCTCTTGAGCTGTCATGTTCTTCAGGATTGCTACCTCAAACTGACGACTGAACCGATCGATCATCGTGAGTAAATACTTTTGACTGGAAATCTCAGGCATTTCTACTATATCAATATGACATGCATGAATCGACCCGCTGGTATACCAATCGTTTTAATTTCAGTTTTGGTATGACGCCAAACTTTACAAGTTTGACACCGGGCACATCTGCTTACCCAGGCTCTTATGTCTTACGACATCTTTGGCCATACATATCTATCAGTGACCATTCTGATAGTTGCCTTAATGGAAGGATGACTGAATTTATGTAGCTGCTGAATTACCTTATACCTTAGTTCTAGCGGTACATAAGGTCTAGGTTGGCTCCTGGAGATTTCACATAATAAACACTTATTTCCAACTTTCCTGTGTGTATATGCAGGATTCTTTTCAAACACAGCTACTGAAGGATCAAGACCTTGTGCTTCCATCAATTGCTGGACAAAATCATTAGAAGATACAATAGAGAATACGAGTGACTCTGAACGAATTATATCTTCATCTGATACTTCTGTTCTACTGAGAGTATCTGCCACCACATTATCTTTTTCTGAGATATGACTAATGTTAAAATCAAATTCTGTTAGTCGGGTTATTTGTGAATTCACTCGCCGAGAATAATTTAGCCTATTTGCTTTCCCAAGGATACTTGACAACGGTTTATGATCAGTTAATATCATAAACTGATGTCCATCTAGGTAGTGCTCAAAATGCAACACTGCAGAATAAACTGCTAGTAACTCCTTTCCAAGCGTATCATATCGATTCCCGCGATCTTGGAGTTTCCGACTATAGAATCCAATCGGCTTGACTATACCATTTTCCCGTTGATGTAACACTGCTCCTATGGCAACATCAGAAGCATCTGAGACGAACTCAAACGGCTTAGTCCAATCCACAGGTGCTAATGTGGTTATTTGGCTTAACAGATCTTTTGCCCTCTGGAATTTTTCCTTGTCATCTTGGCTAGATTTAATAGGCCAGGACCTTTTGATTGTGCTTCGTTCACGAACTAAATGTCGAGTTAGCGACCCCAAAGTTCCAACTAAACCTGGTATGAACCGACGATAGTAGCTAATCATGCCCAAAAATCTACGCAACTGGCGTACAGTTCTAGGTTCTGGCACATTCTTGATTGCTTGTACCTTGTCTTCCGAGGGCTTGATTCCATCCTTGGAAATGGTGTATCCAAGATATTTTACGGTAGAGCAACCAATCCTACTCTTTTCTGGTTTTACTACCAACCCATAATGATCCAGTTTAGACAAAACGATGTCCAAATGCTCCCGGTGTTCCTCCCTAGATTGACTATATATAATGATGTCATCTATATACACTCTAGCAAATGAACAGACTTGAAGAACTTCCTCTGTCAGACGCTGCAATGTCTGACTTGCATTCTTCAACTCAAAAGGCATACATAAGAATTCATAAGATCCTCCTCCAGAGAATCGCACTGCTGTGAGCGGTATAGATTCTGCCTCCATAGGTACTTGATAGTACGCCTTCTGCAGATCTAATGTTGTATAAACCTCATACTCCATTATATCCCTGAGCAAAGTATTCTGGTTCGGTAGAGGATACGAGTCGCCTTTCGTTACAGAATTCAATAGACGATAGTTACCACAAACCCTCTATTGACCTGGTTCAGGTTTAGGAACAACCACTATTGGAGATGCAAAGTTAGAATTTGAACGCCTACAAATTTCTTCTTCTCTCAATCGCTTAAATTCTTCAAAAGCAACCTGCTGCTTGTGTTGTGCTAACGGTTGAGCCTTCGGCGAACAAGGTAGTAGTTACACCAATTTTATTTGGTGTTCTATGCCTGTCCTTAAACCCTTGCGTTTAGCATTAAATGGCAAAAAACGACGCCAGGTTTTTCTCGATGACATCCGCCAAATCATCGGCGACGACGGATCAGGATAGTCTCACTGACCTAACTACTGACGTCCCACTCTCAGCATAAGTCACTATCCCAGTGCTTTGTCCAATGGTCCTAGATTTGGGATCTAAAGCAAGATTAAAATAGATCAAAAAGTCCATCACAATGATGTTATCCTTTATATCAGCGACCAGAAAATTCCACGTAAATAGTGATTTCTGCCCCAATGTCACTGACAATTCTTTAACTCCCTTAATCTCATTTGGACTTCCATTAGCAGTCCATAGTTGGTAATCGAATGTGGGGCTATCAATTTCCACCACATCAGATCGAACTATGCTCACCTCTGCACCCGTGTCTATTAAGAAATTTAGGCCGCTAAGTTCGTCAGTTATAACGAACTTATTGATGCTATTACCAGCAACCTCTTTAAGATTACGTGCCAGCCGAAATCTAACAGATTTACGGACTGTATTACTGCGCGTCTCTTCCATCGTAGCTTCCGAACCTAACTTCGATCATTTTTGTGTGCCACGAATATGCATACCTTGGAGCCTTGCATGCGCAACCCCTCCTAGGGCTCCTATTAGCGGGGGATCCATTAGTTTTCCGGCAGCTTCGACCACGCTACAGGAAGACTACTGCCTTTCCATCGGGGACCACCCAACGTTGGAAATGTGCATCCTCCCTCTTGACATTTTCCAAACTCAGCGTATATACGATGCGATATGCACCACTCGCGTGGTCCTTGTACACCCTCACGCGATTCGCCTCTCCAATGCTTGGAATTTGAACGGTGACACCGAGAATTTACCCTACTTCTATTGGAACTTTCCTTATTGTTTTTTATCCAACCCACATCTATGCGGAGGGTACTTAATTCATTCTCTAAGATCAGAAGTCTCTCTGAGAGATGTCTGAGTTGCTCCTCCGGTCGTGAATCTACGGTTACTGTGTACACCTTAGGTTCCTTCTGACGATACATTTTGTCCAACCCTTTGAGCTTCTTTGGCCACTCTAGTTCCAAAGTATCATATACATCCAAGGTGGCTCTTAGTCTAGCAGACAATTCTGCTACAAATATACTATTTATTACTTCCTCAGATATATCAAGCCCGATTGATTTTGAAATTAGTCTGTCATAAAATTCAGATGGAAGTAGATTTCCCATCTTTTCCTGACGTAATAAGTCAGTCATCCGTTCAATCCTCTCGGACTGATATCGTCCATGGAGTTCTTCTACTAGAAGCTCAAATGCATTTTCTGGGTCGTTCTCAGTAACAAATTTCCTGAGTCTAAACAGATTCTTTTTTAATGGCTCAGGTAAGCACCACCAGACCGAGGCAAACCTTTCTATAGGGTCGGTCATTCGTTTTAGTTTTTAAAAAAATTTTGCTTCTTTGACCCATTCAGAATGGTTGTCTGGTCTGTACATGGTGAGCTTAAAATTGCTGATCAAAGAATTGCGGCAAAAACGATCATCTATATCATATCTTTCCGCATAAAGGATACTGGCGCGGTCGCCATTTTTTGTAGATGGCCCTTAGGTAACTAACATTAGAGGGTCTCTTGGATGCCAGGCCCGGAAAATCCATATATGCGGAATGATCATCTATCTTGGAACACTTAAGTTCCTCTGAACTATCTCTTAAGCTACAATCCTTAAGTCCGCTAGCCAACTGCTCTGTATCCTCAGTATTTAATAAACCAGACATGATATTATTAAATTATTTGTAATTTATATATTATATTAATTAAGTAAGCTTACCCGGATACGCTGATACCACAAATTACTGAACTAGACTGATTAAGACCTTAAAACAAGTATTAACTTAAAATACCCAAAGCAAATTTGTGGTACTATTCGCTGATAATTAAAAACAACAAAATGACGAGAAGATTACGAGGTTTTATTCACAAAGGATCGGAGATGGAACCACGCAGTGTCTCGCTTATGCAATTCAGAAACTCAGATCAAAAACTCTCTCATTTTCTTCCACAAGACAAGTCCAAAACTTCGACAATATGAACAAAAGAACTTCCAAAAAAATTTACAATATTTTTCAAAAATTACAATATTATTTTACGAAACCAGCGATAACATCAAATGTCCAAAAATAAAAATTGATTTATTTTTTATATGAGAGGTTAATTTCTGTCCGATAATTAATTTAACCTCTACATTATAAATATTACCTATTTTCTAATAACTGATAATGCATGTTATGATTTATCTTAAAGGCAAAAGTCTAAAATTCTAAGTTTCAACCTGCGGTGTTCAAACAAAATATACTTGAGAAGATTAAATTAATTTTTTGGACATCAATTAACTCTTCATATAAAAATAAACCGATTTTAATTTTGGACATTTGATTTTATCGCTGGTTTCGTAAAACAATATTGTTATTTTTGGAAAAAATTGTAAATTTTTTGGTAGTTCTTTTGTTCATATTGTCGAAGATTTTGACTTGTCTTGTCGAAGGAAAATGTTTTAGTTTTTATCTGAGTTGCTGAATTGCACAAGCCGGACACTGCGCGGTTCCATCTCCGACTCTTTGCTAAAAAAATCTTTGTAATACTCTTTGTCGATTTTTCTTTTTAATTGTCAGCGAAAAGAACCACAAATTTGCTTGGGTATTTAATGTGAATATTTGTTTTAAGGTCTCAAACATTCTGGTTCAGTAACCTGTGGATATCAGCGAAACGTGGTAAGCTTATTTATATAATATAATTTATAAATTGCAAGTAATTTAATAATATTATAGCTCGTTTATTAAATACTGAGGATACAGAGCAGTTGGCTAGTGAACTTAAGAATTGTAGCTTAAGAGATTGTTCAGAGAAACTTAAGTGTTCCAAGAGCATTGAACGGATGACTGACGCATTACGTCAAGAAAAGATGGGAAATCTATTTCCATCTGAATTTTATAACAGAATTATTTCAAAATCCATCGGGCTCGATATATCTGAGGAAGTTATAAATAGTATATTTGTAGCAGAATTGTCTGTTAGACTAAGAGCCACCTTGGATGTATATGATACTTTGGAACTAGAGTGGCCAAAGAAGCTCAAAGGGTTGGACAAAATGTATCGTCAGAAGGAACCTAAGGTGTATGCAGTAACCGTAGATTCACGACCGGAGGAGCAACTCAGACATCTCTCAGAGAGACTCCTGATCTTAGAGAATGAATTAAGTACCCTCCGCCTAGATGTGGGTTGGATAAAAAACAATAAGGAAAGTTCCAATAGAAGTAGGGTAAATTCTCGGTGTCAACGTTCAAATTCCAAGCCTTTGAGAGGCGAATCGCGTGAGGGTGTACAAGGACCACGCGAGTGGTGCATATCGCATCGTATATACGCTGAGTTTGGAAAATGTCAAGAGGGAGGATGCACATTTCCAACGTTGGGTGGTCCCCGATGGAAAGGAAGTAGTCTTTCTGTAGCCTAGTCGAAGGTGCCGGAAAACTAACAAAGCCCCCGTTAATAGGAGCCGTAGGAGGGTTGCGCATGCAAGGCTCCAAGGTATGTTTATTCGTGGCATAATAAAATCATCGAAGTTAGATTCGGAAGCTTCGGTGGAAGAAATGCGCGGTAATACAATCCGTAAATCTGTTAGATTTCGGCTGGCAGTTAATCTTGAAGAGGTTGCTGGTTATAGTAACAATAAGTTCGTTATAACTGATGAACTTAGCGGCATAAATTTCTTAATATACACGGGTGCAGAGGTGAGCATAGTTCGATCCCTTGTGGTGGAAATTGATAGCCCCACATTCGACTACCAACTATGGGCTGCTAATAGAAGTCCAATTGAGGTTAATGGAGTTAAAGAAATGTCAGTGATATTGTGGCAGAAATCTCCATTTCCGTAGAATTTTCTGGTCGCTGACATAAAGGATAACATCATTGGTTTGGACTTTTTGATCCATTTTAATCTCGCTTGAAGAATTTAAGCAGTTGAGAGAAAAGGATTTTGTAGGCCTTCAAATTCCAACTTTGCATCTCCAATAGTGGTTGTTCCCAAACCGGAACCAGGTCAATGGAGGGTTTGTAGTAACTATCGTCTATTGAATTCGGTAACGAAAGGCGACTCGTATCCTCTACCGAACCAGAGTACTTTGCTCAGGGATATAATCGGGTATGAGGTTTATACAACATTAGATCTGCAGAAGGCGTACTATCAAGTTCCTATGGAGGCAGAATCTATACCGCTCACAGCAGTGCGATTCCCTGGAGGAGGATCTTATGAATTCTTATGTATGCCTTTTGGGTTGAAGAATGCAAATCAGACATTGCAGCGTCTGACAGAGGAAGTTCTACAAGACTGTTTATTTGCTAGAGTGTATATATATGACATTATCATATATAGTGAATTTAGGGAGGAACACCGGGAGCATTTGGACATCGCTTTGTCTAAGCTGGAACATTATGGATTGGTAGTGAAACCAGAAAAGCGCAGAATTGGTTGCTCTAACGTAAAATATCTTGGACAAACCATTTCCAAGGATGGAATCAAGCCCTTGGAAGACAAGGTACAAGCAATGAAGTATGTGCCAGAACCCAGAACTGTACGCCAGTTGCGTAGATTTTTGGGCATGATTAGCTACTATCGTCGTTTCATACGAGGTTTAGCTGGAATATTGGAGTCGCTAACTCGACATTTAGTTCGTGAACGAAGCACGATCAAGAAATCTTGGCCTATAAATTTTAACCAAGACGACAAGGAAAAATTCCAGAGGGCCAAAGATCTGTTACGCCAAATAACCATATTAGCACTTGTGGATTGGACTAAGCCATTTGAGCTTGTCACAGATACTTCTGATGTAGCCATAGGAGCAGTGGTACATCAACGGGAAAATGGTATAGTCAAGCCGATTGGATTCTATGGTCGGAAACTCTATGATCGCGAAGAGCGATATGATACGTTTGGAAAGGAGTTACTAGCAGTTAATTCTGCAGTGTTGCAATTTGAGCACTAGCTAGATGGCCATCAGTTTATGTTATTAACTGATCATAAACCGTTGTTGAATATCCTTGGGAAAGCGAATTGGCTAAATTATTCTCGGCGGGTAAATTCACAAATAACCCGACTCGCAGAATTTGATTTTACCATTAGTCATATCTCATGAAAAGATAATGTGGTGGCAGATACTCTCAGTATACCAGACGTATCAGATGAAGATATGATTCGTTCAGAGTCACATGTTTGCTCTATTGTAACTTCTAATGATTTTGTCCAGCAATTGATGGAAGAACGAGGTCTTGATCCTTTAGTAGCTGTGTTGGAAAAGAATCCTACATATACACGCAGGAAGATTGGAGATATGTGGTCATTGTGTGTGATCTCCAGGAACCAACCTAGACATTATGTACCGTTAGAATTAAGGTATAAGGTAATTCAGCATCTACATGAATTCAGTCATTTTTCCATTAAGGCAACTATCAGGATGGCCACTGATAGATATGTATGGCCAAAGATGTCGAAAGGCATAAGAGCCTGGGTAAGGACTTGTGCCCGGTGTCAAACTTGTAAAGTTTGGCGTCATACCAATACACAAATTAAAGCGACTGGTATACCAGCGGGTCGTTTCGTGCATGTTCACATTGATATAGTAGAAATGCCTGAGATTTCTGGCCAAAAGTATTTACTCACGATGGTCGATAGGTTCAGTCGTCAGTTTGACGAAGCAATCCTGAAGGACATGACAGCTCAATAGGTCTTACTTATGTTCTTTCATAATTGGGTGTCGCGATATGGTGTACCGGTAAGGGTAATTACTGGTCGTAGTATATAGTTTATGTCTGAACTGTTTATCAGATCATTGAATACAATGGGGATAGAAGTAAGACACACATGTGCTTATAATCCCAGAGCTAATGGGATGGTTGAGAGATTGCACAGGGAGCTGAAGGCTGCATTACGCTGCACCGGTGGATCCAGTTGGATACATGATTTGCCCATAATTTAGTTGGCAATGCGAAACAGATACAGAGTTCAGTAAGTAACATCCACAGCAGAACCTGTTTATAGAGAGCCATTGAGGTTACCTGGAGATCTTCTACTCGAAGCTCCAAGTTGTCTCTATTGGGCCTCTAATTCAGTAGATTGGTTTGTTGGAGCATTGAGAGATAAAATGAGTCGTTTAACTCCAACGAAATCTAGAAGTCCAATTTCCAAATGTTATGTATCTTCAGATTTAAAGCTGGCATCTCATGTATATATAACTTACGAAAACAGACAGAATTGTCTGACTCCGTTCTACAAGGGACCATTTAAAGTCAATCATATGACTGAGAAAAATGCATTTATAGAAGTAAATGGCACTGTAGAATGTGTAACACTGGATCGCTGCATTTCACAGTTTATTTGGAGGAGACCCATGAACAGTATTCACCGAAGTATCCAGAAGTTAAGGCGAGATGTGACACAGAAATTGGTGAAAAAAACGAAAAGTCGAATAAATATGGAAAAGAAGAAAAGATTAAAACTAAGGCAACTGAGAATAAAGAGCAATGTAATATGAATATGAAATCTAGTGAAGTACCAGCACAACTTGTTGAGACTCGTTACGGAAGAGTCATCAAGAAACCGACGAATGAGGACTACATCATATATGGTTAATTATCTTAAACATGAGGGTGTATGTGGAGATTAATTTAATTTTTTGGACATCAATTAACTCCTCATATAAAAATAAATCAATTTTATTTTTGGACATTTTATGTTATCGCTGGTTTCGTAAAACAATATTGTAATTTTTGAAAAATATTGCAAATTTTTTTGGAAGTTATATTGTACATATTGTCGACGTTTTTGACTTGTTTTGTCAAAGGAAAATGTTTTAGTTTTTATCTGAGTTGCTGAATTGCACAAGCCGGACACTGCGTGGTTCCATCTCCGACTCTTTGCTAAATAAATCACTGTAATCTTCTTGTCGATTGTTCTTTTTAATTATCAGCGAAAAGAACCACAAATTTGCTTAGGTATTTAATGTGAATATTTGTTATAAATTCTCAATCATTCTGGCTCAGTAACCTGTGGATATCAGCGTATCCTGTTAAGCTTATTTATATAATATAATATATAAACTGCAAGTAATTTAATAATATTATGGCTGGATAATTAAATACTGAGGATACAGAGCAGTTTGCTAGTGGACTTGAGGATTGTAACTTAAGAGTGAGTTCAGAGGAACTTATGTCTTCCAAGATAGATGATAATTCCGCATATATGGATTTTACGGGCCTGGCATCCAAGAGACCCTCTTATGGTAGTGACCTAAGGGCCTCTACATATTTACATATTGGCATAATTTTGTGACACAAATAATGAATTATGCATAAATCGTTACATAAATTTGTATAACATTACAAACACATAGATATATTTTGCACTACAACATCTACATATGCCGCATTGAAATATATTTATTTATATATTCAGAATATCATTACGTGTAATGTGAATGATTTTTTAAACTTTCAGTCCAATTATAATTGCGCGTGATTCCAAATTATCTATAATATCAATAAATCTCCAACGAATACATAAGTAGAGATAAGATCATTTGCCATGCATGTATTGTATTGTTTGTAAGAAAAAATCTCTGAATTGGTTTTGCTTCTTGACGTGAGGTTTCATAACGCTAGGTAACCTCTTACTAAATAACTCATGTATATTCACTTCGATGCAACAAAACAAATCAAAACCAGATATGTTACACATTGTGCGTCTTTGAGTAATAACTATTAAAATGAACTTGATTTTGTGATGTGTGGCACCATTTAATGGATCCTAGTCAGCGTCGTGATAGCTCGCGAAACTATTTTATTAAAACCAGATATGTTGTACATTGTGCGACTTTGAGTAATTACTATTAAAATAACTAGATATTGTGAAATGTAGCACCATTTAATGGTCCCTACTCAGTGTCGTAATAGCTCGCGAGACTATTTCATCACATTCGATTATGATAATCTGGTCAGAGCTAATCTATTTATATTTCTTTAAACCATACCATGTCAAATAAATACGTGCTAAGCCAATATGGTTTGAACAACACCACATTTGTTGCATACAAATAGTATTTCCATGTAGAAGAAGATATTTCCTCCGAAAAAATTAAAGTGACTTTTATTGATAAATTTAAACCACATTGGCTGATTAAAACGAATTTTATTTAAAAAGAAATTATTCGTTTATTTTGCAGAACATTCCTTGTTTAAATACTTGACAGTATATATACTTTTGAATTGTGTATAATTTCAGTTTAAGTAATCTGTACTTGACTGGCCTGACTTTCCAAAGCAAGCTGCGTTTGTTCTATTTCTTCAATTCACGTCTATAATTACTCGACTTTCAAAATATACACCTGCCATCATTTTGTCTTTTGAATCGTACAAATTGGGAACGTTCTGGAACAGTTAATTTAATAATTCTGATTTTCACGTCTTATTTCTTTCCAGGTTATTTGATCGGGCGTTTTGCAACGTAAGAAATTTACATTCCGTTTGCCTAACACTAAGGTATCAAATTAATAATTAAGTACGAACAGCATGGAAGAAAATCTTATGTTTATGGACACAAGCAATTAAGCTCAAGATATAGCGGGCATGAATTTAATAAACCTAAATCGCTAGAGAGGAATTCATCACCGGGAAAAGTACAAAAACTCCGCTAATTGGAGCACTAGTTGGGAGTTCTATTTCAAAGCTACTAGACGTGCATTTTAAATGCATAATTAATGCAAATTTGAAAGATGCGAATAGATCAAATGGCACCGAAACAGATGGCAAGACGGTCAGATTCTTCCTAAGCGGAGATATGGAAAACATTGCCGGATTATTCAGCAATAAATTCATTATTAACGATGAATTAAATGGGTTGAAGGTTCTTATCGATACAGGTACAGAAGTAAGCATAGTTAGGTCAGATGTGGTGGAAGCAGATTGCCCCACATTTGATCATCAACTGTGGGCCGCAAATGGTAGTCCGATGGGAATCAGGGGGATGATAGAATTGTCGGTGACCTTAGGCAAGACATCTTCTTTTACATGGAACTTTCTCGTAGCAATGTCAAGGACCATATCAGTGGAATGGATTACTTGTCGCACTTCAAACTGATTTTAGATCCCAAGATTAGGACTATCGCAGAAGGCGTAGAGGTGATAATACAGACTGAGTCTAACACTTCGGCAGTTAAAACACTACTTTTACCCCATCCCACGGCCGCACATGACTTTGCCGACATCATCGAGAAACATTTGCAGTGTTTTAAACTTTCAGTGCCAAAAGAACAGGATTGAAGAGATGAGTAGAACAGCAAATAGATTTAGAGGCTTCGTTACCTTGTTCACCAGAAGCCTAACCATTGGCACAACACAAACAACAAGTTGCTGTGAAATACTGTTTGTTGCGGAGAAGTATTCTATATGCAAGTATGTATTAGGTGTTGCAAACCTAGTAACAAATTAGTTCAGTTGTGACCAGAAGGATAATCCAAAGGCAGCAATAACAGAAAGAATAATTTCATGCACATTTGTTTCGTGCTTACGGGCGACTCATCAGTAGGGGCAGGTATTACGTCCTTTAACCACTATAAATTTTGGTCAAGAATGTGAGATAATAGAACGGTATCCCACATTCTTGACCAAAATATATATTTATTAAAGGGCGTAATACCGACTCCTACTGATGAGTCGCCAGTAAGCACGAAACGAATGTGCATGAGATTATACTTTCCGTTCATGTTGCATTTTGTTTATCCTTCTGGTCACATCTGAACTAATTTGTTTTTAGGTTCGCAACCCCTAATACATCCTAGCAAGTTGTTGTGTCCGAATTTCTCCAATTGCGCAAAGAGGAGATTTCTAGTAGGTCAAATTCCAGTTTCGTTTATCCAATAGTGGTAGTTTCCAAACATGAACCGGGTCAATGTGGTGTTGGTGGGAATTATCGTCTACTAAATTCAGTGACGAATGGTGATTCTTATACTCTCCCTAACCAGAGTACTCTGCTCCGAGACATAGTGGGATATGCGGTTTATTCAAATTTAGATCTTCAGACAACTTACTATCCGATATCGATGAAAGAAAGTTCTATACTATTCACCGCAGTCATATTTCCAGGAGGGGATCGCATGAATTTCTTCGAGTTCCTTTTGGTTTGAAAAATGCCAGTCAGACTTTCCAGGTTGTGGCTGAAATGATCCTTCAGAATTGTCCATTAGCGAGGGTGTATATAGACGACATAAAAATTTTTAGTCGCTCACGTGATGAACATCGTAAGCATTTGGAAACGGTTTTGACCAAACTGGAGCAATATGGAATACTGGTCAAACCCATAAAGAGTAACATTGGAGGCTCTCCAGTTAAGTATCTTGGATATGTACTTCTTAATGTTGGAATAAAACCTTTGGAAGATAAAATTCAAGCTAACAAGAACGTAACGGTGCCCTGGAGCGTGCGCCATTTGCGAAGGTTCTTGGGCATGACCAGCTATTATCGTCGATTCATTCTAGGTCTAGCCGGATTACTAGGATCGCTATCACGCCATCTCACACATGAATAGAGCACGATCAGGAGGATCGATAAAAATTCCAGAGAGCCAAGGAAATGCCAAGTGACATAACCACACTAGCACCTGTAGATTCGGAAAAGCCATTCGAGCTAAACACAGATGCCTCAAATGTTTCATTAGGGGCAGTGCTTCAGCAAAGAAACCAGGATATAGTAATGCTATCATTTTGTCTTTTGAATCGTACAAATTGGGGATGTTCTGAAACAGGTGATTTAATAATTCTGTTTTTCACGTCTTATTTATTTCCAGGTTATTTGATCGGGTGTTGTGCTACGTAAGAAATTCAAATTTCGTTTGCCTAACACTAAGTTATCAAATTAATAATTAAGAACGATCAGCATGTAAGCTAACCTTAGGTTTTAGGACACAAGTAAATTAGCTCAAAATATAGCAGGCAAGAATTAAATAGATGTGTATGAGAATTATAGCTAATCGGATTCAAATGGGCATCTCTGGTGTTCTCAGCTACTAATAGGTATGGAGCCTCAACATACAAATATTCACATAAATATAATTAAACAAAAATATGTTGCGTAGGCTGCGAAAAGAATGATTGTAATCGAGGTTATATTTTTTATGTAAAATCCACTCCAATTTGAGACTATAAAACAAGCATTTCATAATTTTGATAAAGCCTCACATCGTGTAAACCGGTTGGGTCCTTATTAGGAATTTTCAAATATGTATCGTAGACAGGGCTGAAAAATGAGCATGTCTGCTTCGCAATATAAGTTCTAAAATGTGTGTCACCTTGCCGCACGCTACAAAATTTTACAGTTAATAATTAATCCTACTTAGTTAGTCTATATTTGGCGGAGACAATATAGCAAATCTTTAGACCTTAAGATTCTACCATTCATCCATTAGCTGTAGTTATAGAATAGACACAATACTACCTGTGGAAGTAGCATTGAATTAACAATTTATATGAATAAAGGATCTCCTCATATTATGGCCAGACTGATATAATACTATACACATAATGTCAGAAGTACTCCAGGATTTATTATCCTATATAAGATCTTAACTTCTTTAGCCCTGCAGACGCTCGTATAAATAAAAATTACAAGTTCGTCTAAGTCAATAATTAAAAGTAAACTTTTATTAATTTGTAATCTTTTCACATAAAATTGTCCACATATCCCACATGCACATGAATAATGCTGTTATTCTCTAAAAACTATTAATGTACTTAAGGTTGTGAACATAATAAATAAACAACTGAACCACCAAGAGCTTGCATTTGTTAGTATTAGCTAAATTTTGTTAGTAAATAAATGGCAATTCATCAAGTACACCGGTTTCAACATTATTGGAAACTCATCTTGGGTACAAAAGATTGAGGAAGAATTGGGCTACCTCAGGAAAAGTTTGCTAATGAACAACTACCTAGAGCGATTCTTCGATATTAACATCAGACCACGGCAGATTTGCACTAGAAAGTATACTGTCAAGCAGGTTATCCTCAACTTACCATTTAGAGGCAACATACCAGCCTTAATAATTGCAAGGCAGCAGAATATAATAACCAATCAGAATTTTCCCAGCTTTAATGTTAATATGATATTTAGTAAAGAGAGAATAATGAGGTTGGATGTCAATGATCAATTACCCATTCTCCCCAAATCATACATAGTATATATATATATATATATATATATATATATATATATATATATATATATATATATATATATATATAATTAAACAAATTAAAGATCACATTGTTTTATCGATTTATAACTCTTGATAATATTTTATTAAAAAGATAAAATAACGGCTGATACTAGATTATTTAGAATTTATGTTGCTTGTAGATTTTGATACAAGCCATTTGGCTTTAGTTAAGTCCCATCGACAATTAATAAAATGTTTTTCATGTACAATCATGTAGCTTATCTCAATTAGAAAAATTTGAATTTATTATTTTCTTAATAGATATCTCAAACGCTTTTGATAAAATATAATATGATGCACATTTTAAATGTGATATATTCAATGAATAGTGATCCGAATATTTTTATTTTTCATAGGTACTGTTTGAATAATTGAAAGAATGAGTAATTAAGTAAACAATTTAAGATCAAGAATGTTAAATTAAACAAGTGAAAATCCAGAATATAATATATTATATATATATATATATATATATAAATAATATCTGCACATTTGCGTACCATGGTCTTTAATGATTGAGTTTACATATTTTCTGATGGTGTAAAAATCATCTACAACAAACATCGTGTTCTCTCAAATTTTACATAACTATGGATTTTTATGACTTCATTAGGTGTTTACAAACATTAGAATTCAATATAAACAGTAAATTTAAGAAAGCAAATAAATTATGTAATATTGCATAATTAAATTTTGTTTATTATCGTGATGCTGTAACCAAACATGAGCAATAAATTAATGATTTATACATGATTATTCAAGGTAAATCTACTGCTGAGATACATATTGAACGAATAGTTAGCTATCCTAAGATATGATAGGCGCTAGTAAATGCAAATATCTTATCGAATGGTCTAAAATTTGGATTAGGTCGATACTGGAATATGCTGCCGCTACCTGGAATCCAACATACAAACACGCATACACAACACAAACACAAATGCATACACACTCACCATCTAGTCAAAACAAGAAACAGCAGTAATAACGAGTCAGATTTGTTACCAATAGCATAATCAATTGAAAACCCAAAATGTATAAATATGTATGATTGTATAAGAGATGTTTAGTATTCACGAAATAAATGGCCTTTATCCACTTTGTTATTTATGTGTTGTTTTCCTAATTATAAGAATATATATATATATATATATATATATATATATATATATATATATATAAAACAACAAGCACCTGACCTTAATATTCAAAAGTTTCATCAACATGATATTCTTATCGACTGGCCAAGAATAACAAAATTCAACAACAAACTACTAGTATCCAGCCAAGAACAAACAGGCCCTAGACTAGAATCAACAAACGTACAATCGGATTGGCAACAAACTGAAGTGGAAATAACAGATGCGCATACGATGACAGAAGTCTCCAAACAATGTGAGCGTTTAACATTGCAATCAACACTGGCGCAGTTACCACGTGAAAACTTGACGGAAAGAAGTGATACGATCAATTATACTGGGAAAAATAGCACTTGTATATGTAACAGTGAACAATGTGCACAAATGGTTAATTCTCAAGCTATCAAAACAATAATGACAAGATCTCAGACATCACTTCGCAATACTGCGAGGATGACCTCTACATGCAAATACGCATACACACAAACATAAACGCATACACACTCACCAACTAGTCAAAACAAGAAACAGCAGTAAAAACGAGTCAGATTTGTTACCACTAGCATAATCAATAAAATAACCCAAATTTATAAATATGTATGATCGTATAAGAGAAGATTAGTATTCACGAAATAAATGGCCTTTATCCAGTTCGTTATTTGTGTTTTCTTAGTTATAAGAATACTGTGTTAAATTAAAAAGGAATGGACATCATATATATATATATATATATATATATATATATATATATATATATATATATATATATATATATATATATATATATAGATATATATATATATATATAAGAAAAAAACAACGTACTCCATGGAATAATATTTATTTATTAATCTTAATTCTACCAGTATCTACTGCCATTGTTCTGGATTCGTAAGTATATTCGTTCATCCAATCCTACTGTACATTTGTCGTAGCCAATCTCCTTTTCGTTGTGCAAGCCTTTGTTTTGCGCAATTTAGACCACTACTTTTGCGTAACGTCATATGGTGTGTCACCGCTTTCATTGGATTTGCGTCCGTAATTGATGTATGTGTCGTATTTTGCGGAACGTTAGCTATTTTTAAAGGCATGTCAGTTATGACTTTGTTCCAGTCCAATTTAATTTCTTTTTGAATTTTTTTCTGCACGTTTAAGCAGGGCCTCAGCTTATTATTTGCAATAGCTTCAAAAGCCAGAAGCATTTTCTCTGTTTTTGCCTTGTAGAGGACTGAAAAATTGTTACTACTAACAGCATGACCTGTGAGTAGTAGTTTTTGAGGGAGATGCTGATTTATTCTAGTTTCGAGCCTCTTTTTTGATCTGCTAATGTACTGAGCGTTGCAGGTACATTGAAATTCGTGCGCATCAGTTTTGTTGTGTTGAACACCACTCTCACCTGTATTGATGGAAACTGTTCTTTTGTCGCTCGAATTAATTTCGTTTGAAGATTTCCGCTGGAAGATCACCTCCAAAGGGAACACTAAGCGTTACTATCTGGGGAGTTTGATTTTCTTCCAAATTGGCCTCGATTTTGTTGCGTTGCCTCAAGTTGTATTGGATGAACAAGTCTGGATAGCCATTATTTCTCAACGCTTCGCGAAGCAAATTTAGCTCTACTTCAAGGATAAATATCCGTCTTTTTTTCTTCAATTGTAAACGTGATTGTCTGGTCTACTTTGTTTATGTGATGTAGCAGTGAATTTGTATCTTCATCCTTTTCAACGAACATGAAAGTATCTTCAACGTAGCGCACGTAAAAATGAGCTCTATTGATTAATGGTTTTAAACCAGTTGTTTCTAAATTGTGCATGTATATGTCTGCCAATACTGGTTCAAGAGGACTACCCATACATATGCCGTCAATTTGTCTGTAGATAACTCCATGGAATACGAATTGTACGTTGGATGTGCATAATAAAAATAGTTCTCTCATGTTGTCCATTTCTAGCAGTGTTTCCGCTCATGACGATCGTATATGTTCACATAGGATATTTATAGTTTTATTTACTGGAATGCTAGTAAAGAGTGACCTTATATCGAGGGTCAATTAGGTCGCAAATTTTTTCTACAAATTGAAAACTATCCTGTACAACGTGGTCTATTCTTCCTTTCATGATAGGCTTTATAATCCGGCATAATAGTTTGGCTACCTTGCCTGTTGGGAATTTACCATAGATAAAATGGACCTGAAAGGCGGAAGTCTTTCATTGTTGGTCATTTTGTGAACCCTGGGCAACCCATATAATATCGGTTGCGTTGAACCTACGGGCTTGGCATGTTTGCATTCTGCGCTACGTCGACGATACTTTCATGGTCGTTGAAAAGGATGAAGATACAAATTTACTGCTACATCACATAAACAAAGTAGACCAGAAAATAAAGTTTACAATAGAAGAAGAAAAAAACGGATATTTATCCTTCCTAGGTGTAGGAATAACGAGAGATCTGGAAGATACTCTATCAAGGTCAGTTCACAAGAAATCAAGCTGGACTGGACAATATATCCATTATATGAGTGGTGTGCCAAGGGCGTACAAAACGAACCTTATAATAAATTTGGGCACACAAATACGCAGGATTTGTTCACCGGACAAAATTGAAGTAGAGCTAAATTTGGTTCGCGAAGCGTTGAGAAATAATGGCTATCCGGACTGGTTCATCGAATACAACTTGAGGCAACGCAACAAAATCGAGGCCAATTTGGAAGAAAATCAAACTCCCCAGATAGTAACGCTTATTGTTCCCTTTGGAGGTGATCTTCCGGTGTAAATCTTCGAACGAAAAGTAATTCGAGCGACAAAACCACAGTTTCCATCAATACAGGTGAGAGTGGTGTTCAACACAACAAAACTGATGCGCACGAATGAAAAAGATAGCCTCTCTGTGACGTCAACACCTTTGTCTGTATACAAATTCCAATGTTCTTGCAACGCTCAGTCCATCGGAAGAGTAAAAAAGGGGCTCGAAACTAGAATAAATCAGCATCTCCCTTAAAAACTATTAAAGAGAGGTGCAGCTCCAGTACAAAAATCAGCAATTTGCGAACATGTACTACTCACAGGTCATGCTGTTCGTAGTAATAAATTTTCAGTTCTCTACAAGACAAAAACAGAGAAAATGCTTCTGGCTTTTAAAGCTCTTGCAATTAATAAGCTGAAGCCCTTCTTAAACGTGCAGAAAATAATTAAAAAATAAATTAAATTGGACTGTAACAAAGACAAAAAATGACATGCCTTTAAAAATAGCCAGCGTTTCGCTAAATACGACACATACATCAATTACGGGCGCAATTACAACAAAAGCGATGACACACCAAATGACGTTACGCAAAAGGAGTGGTCTAAATTGCGCAAAAGTAGTGGTCTAAATTGCGCAAAACAAAGGCTAGCACAAGGAAGAAGAGATTGGTTACGACAAATGTACGGTGGGATTGGATGAACGAATATACTAACGAATCCAGAACAATGGCTGTAGATACTGGTAGCAATAAGATTTATTAATAAATTTTATTCCATGGAGTACGTTGTTTTGTTCTTACATTTTAAAAAAAATGGTGAAATTAGAACTTATCAATATATATATATATATATATATATATATATATATATATATATATATATATATATATATATATATATATATATGTATATATATATGTAGCATTTGATAGCAAAATGATGCGGATTTTGTTTAATTATTTCAAGATAGAGGCGGAATTTGGCATTAACATAATGGTTTGTTGAACAGAAGATTTGAATGGACAGCAAACGTTAGACGAACCAATCAATTGTTAATTTATAATAAAATCATGCATGAACTTAGTCTATTTAGCTCAGGATTTAAAATGTTGCATGAAACCTCTCTGCTTTTGTGAATAGGTCAGTTTTTAAACGAATAATCTTTGCACGGGCGGTGATAACATTTATTATAGCCGCGGTTGCAAAGTTGATATAAAAACATGAACAATTAAACACTTTCAATTCTATGTTCATTATGACAAAATGTAGGGACTTAATAGACCGGGTGTTTATATCAAGTTCTCAATCTTGATTAAAGTTGATTTTTGTTTTTTATTTGAAGAAAATCCTGGAATCTGCCTGCTTCCGATTTTGAATTTTAAAAATAATGCGCTGAAATACTGCTTCTTAAATAATCAGCTGGTCCGACAAACTCCGTGCGGTGTGCAACTCTAACTTTTCTTTAGCTAAACATTGCCGTACCTTTTCGATTCCAGTCAACATGTAATTTTTATTTAATTTCACTTTATAAATAAGCATTGGTAGCATACTTGACATAGGAAAATTCACTATTTTTATCAATATTTGAAAAATAATTTAGATTTTGCGTTGATTTCTACAGAAAACTGGCATTTATTGCCATTAATATAATAATGGTATTATTGATTTTTCGTTGTAAGTTATATTTATTATGTTACGGAAAACAAATTCTATTATATCTAAGCAATATAGGTAAATTGCAATTAATCATACTTCCAGATGTTCTTTTGTAAAGAACAGGGAAAATTAAAAAGTACTGATGAGAATCATATTTCAATTCATGTAGAAAGAAACTAACATAAATTATTCCGCACAAACGTCTGTTGGTATTTCATACATTAAACTTGTTTTCAAATTTATGGAACACATTTATGTGCTGTGATATTAAATAACTATTAGTAGTGTAACACGCGTCTCCGCGTTACAACACAACGATGTTAGAATGACAAATACAGTGTCTTTAAGGTCAAATAATCTAACTCTGTTCTTACACAATATTTATCTTAACTGTGATTTTAGAAACAATCTCTGTTAGTTTCAAGCAGTTTTAATTAAGACTTCTTGAACTGCAAATTTATTTGTAATTAATAGGGTTGTTTATTAAATAGTCAGAACCGCACGCGTTACGCATGGAACACGCGGTGGACTATTGTGAAACAGTGGATTTATTTCGCTCAGTTGGATTATTCGCAGTTTACCTGAGGGATTTACTGTTAACATTTAATTATGCCTATCCAAATTTCTGAGAATAATTGATTATTATTATGACATGAGTCAAAAACATAGCAAACAGTGAACTAATTATTTGTGAATTTTTGTCAGTGAAATCTTTACACGGATTACACACATTCACTTTCAGTGACAACTTTTAACGGAGACTATGTTCATATCAACATGTATTTTCAATCGGTTGCATGTATTTATTTGAATTCAGACATTTGTGAAAGAATAATTGCTTGTGTGCAAAATATGTTTCTTTATAAACAGAGCTCATTTTAACTTTTGCCGTTTGACTGTGACTGGTGTTTAAGACATTCATTTGTGTTAAATTTTGCTTTTATTGCCGACCAGAACACGGTCAATTTGGACTAACTGTGAATTCTATTTCTATTTGCAACATTGTGTACAATATACTTGTGATAATCCGAAAAAAGATCAGAGAATTATCAAGAGTACGGGTAGTAATAATAGCCACCATTTATATGTAGGAAGGGTACAGAATCACGAACTAGATAGCTACTCTTAAATACTGTTTGTTGCGAAGGACTAATATATATGCAAGTATGTATTAGGTGTTGCAAACCTAGTAACAAATTAGTTCAGTTGTTACCAGAAGGATGAACCAAAAGCAGCATGAACCGAAAGTATAATCTCATGCACATTCGTTTCGTGCTTATTGGCGACTCATCAGTAGGAGCCGGTATTACGCCCTTTAACCACATTATATTTCGTCAAAGAACGTGGAATAATAGGACGGTAAATCCACTAGACGAATGTGTTTACCTGCAATTGTGAAGCTAACTTCATCTAAAGTCAACGACAATGCGACTTCACGCTAACTCACACTTTATAATATATATACCGAGTCTGTAAAAGATACTAACACTATGGCTAATGTGTTAGTAACCGATACCAACATTATTGTACCGAAAAGGTACGTGGTACTAACACTATGGTTACCGAGTCGGTACATGATACCATATTAATTTATGCTATAGTTCACCGAAATTGAGAATTACAACTATTCAGGTTGGTATCATGTACTGACTCGGTAATTATAGTACAATATACTTGTGATAACTCGTTCTAGCCTTCTGACATCAACTATCCGAAAAAGATCAGATGGTGATCATGAGTACGGGTAGTAACAATAGCCACCATGGATATGTATGAAGGGTACAGAATCACGAACTAGATAGCTTCCCCGCAAAAATACTCCTATAGTAGATTATATTACACATTCATGTGTTTTACAATTAAGCATTCACCGATTGAACATATGGAGAAAATGCTTTATAAAATTTTTCTATTGAGTTTGATATAAGCATTAATCCCGGTGTAAATCAACGGTCAAACGACGTAGCAAAACCACTTAAATTTAACCGACTAGCATGTTTTTATTATCTGTGGTCAACATCAGATATAGAACCAAGAATATATTTTACCGCATTATTCCGACTCGTATAAACAATAGAAGGCCAGGAAGAAATGCGTCAGTTTATAATCTTATTCATTTTTAATGATAAACTTGGCATGTCTTAATGATTCCTTTTCCACGAACTTAAATATTTTAATGTCAAGTCTAATGCACATTCGAATTTACATCACGTTAATTTTTAACATCAAAATTATTTAAACGACATTATTTAATGCCAGGCTGTGTGATTAAAATTATTAGCATTTTTAAGTTTTCTGTTTCTAGCTATTGAAAATGTAATATTCATCAGCATATTTTGGAAAGTTTTTGCTCCATTGGTCATGCAACGGAATTCACGAAAGCAGTTAATTTACGCAAGATTAAAGTTAGACTGATTCACAATCTATATTTTATTTACTATTAAAATAAGCCTTGCAAAAACTCATTGTTTAAAATTCTAAAAAATTGAATAAGAGAGCAGTGCTTAAACTTGCTGACAAAAAGTAGCTGAAATTTATAAGCAAAAACGCCAATTAAAAGTGGACAAAATTCACGGGTTAATAAAATTCTTGTTCAACAAGGTACTTCAACATAATGCAATTCCAACGTGCTTCTACTTTTGTTTTAGCTATGTGCGCCACAATCGCAGTTTTTCTGAATTCCGCTCAATCCAAATCAACTGAAGTCAAATATTCAGGAAATGACAGTACGCAATACAACATCACTTATTCATATAGTTGGGAACAATAATAAATTATAATAATTTTAATTGATAAACATAATCCATTTTTGTAACTTATGGCACATACGAGCTCAGCAATCTGGTTTTGATTTTATAATAATAAATAAAATATTATTTTAAAGAAATATCGTTTTTTTCTAATCTAACAAAGCTCTTGATCATGCAAATAAGATATTAAAAATTTAAGGAATAATTATTTCTTCGCATTTGTGAATAACAAATTTTTACATCTAGAAATTCATGACAACCTTCACAATTCCATTTTAGTGTAGATTGAAAATATTCGTATATTTTTATTAATAATACTAACAGAATCCGCATGAAAAATCAACAAATCGATATGTAAAATTTTATGAATATTTCATACTTTTATGAAAAATATTATTAAATTAAATCCGTAATCCTTCGTTTTCACTCAAATATACATAAATCTTATTTTTATCATCTGCACGATGTGCTCCAAATGAATGAATTTCAATAACGATCAAACCACGTTTCTCCCCCTATTCAGTTTGTCAATACCTCTGAACGAAATTTTAATAATTCAAGTGTCTCATGGTTAAGGTATGTATGGTAAACATTGATTAAGTAAACCATATCACGTATAATTTAACGGGTAGTTTGGTCACTTTTTATTATGAAATAATTCTGACTGATAGGTGCTTCGTTCATAGCTTTTACTGGATATGTGCATTTTAGTCACTAAAGTGACTAGTTTAATTATACGTAATTATGTGAGAAAAGTATCTACCGAAGGCTGAATCTCAATAAATGTCGCTTATCGCCGGTAAAATATTATAAAAAAGATAATATTTCATAATTTCATTATGTTTATGATTTACTGTTTTATTTCTCAACATTTTAATTTATAATTTTGCTCATGAAATTATAGCACTGCAATTGAATTTTTTTAAATATTAATGTGTATTTCCGAAGTCTGCCCCAGTTATTTTCGCGTATATTTTTTTAAGTCAGAATAATCTAAGTATTTATTTTACAGAGACGATTCATAGTTCATTATATTTAAAATTGAAGTGTTTTTCTGATACAAATCGAAAGTTTTATTTTTCAATGAATAAGTCATTTCTGTTGGACTTAACTGCCGTTCAATCATTTATTACTTTAAATATTTGGTGATATTCTCCATTTGATGAAATGTCTGAACTCTCATTTATTAAATTTTAGGGTTATCTTCTACGCCATAAGATGGTTTATCATTTAAAATCCCTGTTAGTTTCTATAAAAGTCAGACAGCCAGAAATTATTCAAAACCGCCAAGTCATTACTTTATCCACTCCTTGCCCGTCAATCATCACAGCGATCGTTCGGTTTCCTATCACAGTCATTCGTCCATTTTTCCGCGCAAACACAATGTCACGTTTGAATTTGCTCATTCATCAGTAAATGAGACAGCCAATACTTTAACAAAGTTTATGTCTAAAAAATTAATTCATCACAATAGTATGGCCAAATTAAGTATGCGGTAAATTACTGCAAAAAAGACCCGTCATTATCTGCCAGAATTCGACAATCACACCTTCAATAGTCACGTATAAATGATTAATTTATTGCTCATGCTTGATTTCAAAGACAACATTGATAACAGCATCATGATAATAAACATAATTTAATTATGTAATAGTAAATAATTTATTTGCTTTCTTAAATTTACTGTTTAGATTCATTCCTAACGTTATTAAACACCTACTCAAGTCATAAAAATCTATCGTTGTGTAAAATATGAGAGGACTCGATATTTTTTGTATCTATGACAGATGAATTTTACATCATCAGAAAACATGTAACTCAATCATTAAAGACCTTGGTACGCAATTGTGCAAATATTATTTTAAATTAAATTTATTCCAAGCTTAATCCTTCTGAATTTCGAATTGTTTCTTTTAGCAGTCTTGATCTTAAATTGTTTACTTAATTACTCATTCTTCAATTATTCAATCAGTACCTAAGAAAAATAAAAATATTCGGATCACTATTCATTGAATATATCGCATTTAAAATGTGCATCATATTATATTTTATCAAAAGCGTTTGAGATATCTATTAAGAAAATAATAAATTCAACTTTTTCTAATTGAGATAAGTTACATGGTTGTACATGGAATGCATTTTATTAATTGTCGATCGGACTTAACTAAATCCAAGTTGGCTTGTATCAAAATCTACAAGCAACATAAATTCTAAATAATCTAGTATCAGTCGTTATATTACTTTCTTTAATTAATTATTAGAAAACGTCGGCTTGCTTATATCAGGCAACTGTTCAGAAACGCTCGTTAGAAACTCGATTGATATTTTTCCGTCCCTCAATATTCCATAAATCGATATACCAATGTTATCTTTAATTTATTTAATTATATATATATATATATAGACTTTGTACGATTTTGGAAGAATTGGCAATTTATCTTTGGCATCCAACCTCATGATTCTCTGTGTAATAAATATCATTTTAACATTAACAGTGGGAAAGTTCTCCTTAGTTATTTTATTCTGTCGCCTTGCAATTATTGAGGCTGGTATGTCACCTCTACATGGTAAGTTCAGGAAAACCTGCTCGACAGTTTACTATCTAGTGCGAATCTTCCGTGGTCTGTATCAGCCGTTATTTTATCTTCTTCAATTAAATATTAACAAGAGTTGGCTTGCTTATATCAGGCAACTGCTTGGAAACGCTCCATAGGAAATCGATTGTTATTTTTCCGTCCTTCAAAATTCTACTTATAAAAGTGCAGAGCGCATTGAATTTATAGGTAATTGACATAAGTTATAAATCGATAAAAAATATGATCTTTAATTTGTTTAATTCTATATATATATATATATTTATATATACATATATATATATAGACTATGTATGATTTGGGGAGAATTGGCAATTGATCTGTGGCAAAAAACCTCATGATTCTCTGTGTACTAAATATCATATTAACATTAAAACTGGGAAAGTTCTCCTTAGTTATTCTATTCTGCTGCCTTGCAATTATTGAGGCTGGTATGTCGCCTCTAAATGGTAAGTTTAGGAAAACCTTCTTGACGGTATACCTTCTAGCACAAATCTGCCAGGGTCTGATGTTGACATCGATGAATCGCTCTGGGTAGTTGTTCATTAGCAAAATTTTCCTGAGGTAGCCCAATTCTTGCTACTCAATCTTGTGTTCCCAAGATGAGTTTCCAATAATGTTGAAACCGGTGAACTTGATGAATTTCCATTTATTTACTAAAACAATTTAGTTAATACTAACGAATGCAAGTTCTTAGAGGTTCAGTTGTTTATTTATTATGTTCACAAACTTAAGTACAGTAAAAGTAATTGGAGAATTACAGCAACATTCATGTGCATGTGGGATATGTAGACAATTTTATGTGCAAAGAATACAAATTAATAAAATATTACTTTTAATTATTGACTCACATGAACTTGTAATTTTTATTTATACGAGCGTCTGCAGGGCTAAAGAAGTTAACATTTTATATATGATAATAAATCCTAGGGTACTTCTCACATTATGCGTATAGTATTATATTAGTCTGGCCATAATATGAGGAGATCCTTTATTCATATAAATTGTGAATTCAATGCTACTTCCACAGGTAGTATTGTGTCTATTCTGTAACTACAGCTAATGGATGTATGGTAGAATCTTAAGGTCTAAAGATTTGCTATATTGTCTCCGGCAAAAGTAGACTAACTAAGTAGAATTAATTAATAACTGTAAAATATTGTAGCGTGCGGAAGAGTGACAAACTATTCAGAATTCATTTTGCGAAGCAGATATGCTCATTTTTCAGCCCTGTCTACGATACATTTTTGAAAGATCCTAATAAGGACCCAACCGGTTTACACGATGCGATGCTTTATCAAAATTAGGAAATGCTTGTTTTATAGTCTAAAATGGGAGTGGATATTACATAAAAAATATAACCTCGATTACAATAATTCTTTTCACCGCCTACGCAACACACTTTTGTTTAATTATATTTATGTGAATATTTGTATTTTAAGGATCCACACCTATTAGTAGCTGAAAAACCCAGAGATACCCATTTGAATCCGATAATCTAGAATTCTCATACACATCTATTAAATTCTTGCCTGCTATATCTTGATCTAATTTGCTTGTGTCCTCTGATTGTACTATATTATTAATTTGATAACTTAGTGTTAGGCAAACGATATGAGAATTTCTTACCTAGCAAAACGCGCGATCATATAACCGGGAAAGAAATAAGACGTGAAAAACAGAATTATTAAATTACCTGTTCCAGAACGTCCCCAATATGTACGATTCAAAAGACAAAAAGATAGCCTTACTATACTTCTATTGCGATCATAGATTTCCGGCTAGAACTAGAAAAAATCGACGATAAATGCTGGTCATGCCCAAGAACCTTCGCAAATGGCGCACGCTCCAAGGCTCCACGACGTCCATCATAGCTTGGGTATTATCTTCCAAACATTTTATTCCGACTTTAGGTAGTACATTTCCAAGATACTTACTCAAAGAGCATCCAATGTTACTTATATTGGGTTTGACTAGTTTTGTATATTGTTTCAGCCTGCTCAAAATCGTTTCGAAATGCTTACGAGGTTCATCACGTGAGCGACTAATAGTTATTATGTCGTCTATATACACCCTCGCAAATGGACAATTCTTCAGCCACACCCTGGAATGTCTGACTGGCATTTTTCATACCAAAAGGCACTCGAAGAAATTCATGCGATCCCTCTGGAAATATGACTGCCGTAAGTAGTATAGAACATTCCTTCATCGGTATCGGATAGTAAGCTGTCTGGAGATCTAAAGTTGAATAAATCGCATATTCCATTATGTTTTGGAGCAGAGTGCTCTGGTTAGGGTGAGGATAAGAATCACCCTTCGTGACTGAATTTAATAGACGATAATTTCCGCAAACCCTAAATTGACACGGTTCAGGTTTGGAAAATACCACTATTGGATAATCAAATATTGGAATTTGACCGTTTACAAATCTCCTCTTTGCGCAATTGGAGTAATTGGGACACATCAACTTGTTGTTTGTATTGTGCCCATGGTTGGGTTTTTGGTGAACAAGGTAACGGAGCCTCTAATTCTATTTGGCGTTCTATTCCTCTCTTTAATCCTGTTCTGCAAAGTGTTTCGCGATGATGAAGACAAAGTCATGTGCGACCGTGGGATGGGATAAAAGTAGTGCTTTAACTGTCGAAGTGCTAGATTCAGTGTGTATTAACACCCCTACGGCTTCTGCGATAGTCCTAGTTTTGGGATATAAAGTCAGTTTGAAGTGCATCAAGAAATCTATCCCAAAGATATGGCCCTTCACATCGCTACGAGAAATTTCCATGAAAAAAAAATTCTGGCCTAAGGTCAGCGACAATTCTTTCATTCCCCTGACTCCCATCGGATTACCATTTGCGTTCCATAGTTGATAATCTAATGTTGGGCAATATGCTTCCACCACATCTGACCTAACTACGCTTACTTCTGCACCTGTATCGATAAGAACTTTTAGACCAGTTAATTCATCGTTAATAACAAATTTATTGTTGGATAATCCGGCAAAGTTTTCCAGATCTCCGCTTAGGAATAATTTGACCCTCTTGCCTCTTGTTTCGGTGCTATTTGATATATTCGCATCTTTCAGATTTACATTAATTATGCCTTTAAAACGCACGTCTGGGAGCTTTGAAATGGAACTCCCACCTACGGCTCCAAATAGCGGGGTTTTTATACTTTTCCCAGTGATGAATTCATCTCCACCGATTTAGTGATTCCTTTACATTTTGGTCCACCTAAACGCGGGTATATGCAATTTTCTCCTTGGCACATTGCACTTCGTCCTTTTTCACAATGTGACTTGCACCATCCGCGCGGTCCATCGGAGCGTTGACGCGTGTGACTCCATCGACGACTAGAATTTCTATCCTGAATCTAATGTTGCGAATTAACTCTCACCATATCATACAGTTTTCGATGTATACCAGCAGCTTCTCTACATAAGTAATAGACACTTTCTTGTAGCGTCAAGGTGGCTTCGGTATCTGCCTTATGTGGCTGCACCATGACATAATCTGCCGTTGCAGCATGTAATTGTGCTTCCTGTCATTATACACTCCGTCTAGACCTCTGAGTTTACTTGGCCAAGCAACATCCATTGTTTCAAATACCTATAGTGTGGCTCTAAGCCTGGATGATAGCTAAGCCTTAAAAATAGAATTATTTACATCTCTAGACATATTGAACCCGAAAGCTTTCGTACAAATGCGTTCAAAAATCTCTGGTGGTAGTTGACGCCCCATCTTCTCTGGGCGTAATAATTTGCAAATTTATGCCGATCCTCCAGGCTAAAATCTCTGTTAAATTTCGGCCATTTGTAACTCAAATGAATTAAACGGATCTTCTTATATATTTTGTTGATGCTCCTTACCTATTAGTAACCGAGAACCCCATAGCTGCCAAGTCGTTAATTTACATATTTGAATCTGATAAGCTAGAGTTCAAATTCACATCTATTAAATTCATGCCTGCTATATGTTTAGATTAATTGCTTGTGTCCATACACATAAGATTTTCTTCCATGCTGTTCGTACTTAAGTATTAATTTGATAACTTAGTGTTAGGCAAACGGAATGTGAATTTATTACGTTGCAAAACGTCCGATCAAATAATTTGGAAAGAAATAAGACGTGAAAACCAGAATTATTAAATTGCATGTTCCAGAACGTCCAAATTTGTACGATTCAAAAGACAAAATGATAGCAGGTGTATATTGTGAGTCGAGTAATTATAGGCGTAAATTGGAGAAAAGGAACAAACACAGCTTGCTTTGGAAAATCAGGCCAGTCAAGTACAGATTACTTAAACTGAAATTATACACAATTCAAAAGTATATATACTGTCAAGTATTTAAAGAAGGAATGTTCTGCAAAATAAACGAATAATTTCTTTTTAAATAAAATTCGTTTTAATCAGCCAATGTGGTTTAAATTTTTCAATAAACGTCGCTTAAATTTTTTTCAGAGGAAATATCTTCTTCTACATAGAAATACTATTTGTATGCAACAAATTTGGTGTTGTTGAGGCCCCTAACCTATTGGTGTCTGTAAGCCCCATAGATGCCAGTTCGCTAGATGTCCTAATATTCACAGTAGAGTCTGATATGCCTACATTGTTACCTGTGTCAATTAGATTTAAATCCGTTATGTCCTGCACTAAATGAAATACATCTTCTAATTTAATATCGGTATTCATGATCAAGAATTATTATACTCAAATTGACACTTACTTATGGCGATAGGAAGGTGAGAGTTGGAAAGCTATATCTTCAGCAATAATCTGCTTTGACAGTGTACGTGACCCACAATAATAAATAAAATTACCTGTTCCAAGGCTCCTCCTCAGTGTTATATTATATCAGAACACAAGGCAAGTGTTGGAAGATTATATTGTAGAAAGCTTTTTAATGTTTATAATGGAAAGAAATGTTAAAATGCAGCAAACGAAAATCTTCAACCAGTCCGGTAGCGAGATACTCAAAAACTGAAAATAGCGCACAATTTTAAAAATCAAGTCTTTAAACAAAGAATGTTCTGGAAAATAAAAAGAAAAAATTCTTTTTAAATAAAGTTGTTACAATCAGCTATGGTGGTTTAAATTTATCATTCAAGGTCATTTTATATAAGGCGGAGGATTCAACATGCTCTACACACACCACTTTCTCAAAAAAAAGAGTGGAACGAATAATAGTAGATGTAATCATCGTTCTTCGGCTGATGAAGTATTCTTCTAGATCATTTTGTGCATACTGGCGCCCCTGACGTCGTCATGTCGCCCGATATAACATTCGCTGGTTCTTCCATATTGTCTGGTGTCGACAAATAATTTTCATGCTGTGATTCAGTAGAATAAGATTTTGATATGTAAGACAACGGTTTTTCCAATTGCTGCATTTCATTATGTGTCTGCAAGATGGGATTGCACACCTCAGATTCGCCCATGGAACGGTCATTCAACGCATCTTTTAATTCGGTCACACCGTCAATCCAGATAAACTGGGGAATACAGCGATCCAACGTAACACAATACTCAATGCCATTTATTTCTCTGATGACATTCTTATCAGTCATCCTCTTGATCTTGTATGGTCCTTTGTAAAATGGTGTCAGGCAATTCTTCCTATTCTCAATAGTAATATGAACATGTAATGCCGATTTTAAATCAGAGGACACATAGCATTTAGTTTTAGGTTTTCTAGTTTTGGTTGGGGCCAAAGGACACATCTTGTCTCTAAGTGCTCCTACAAACCAATCTACATAACTAGAAGCTAATCAAGACTACTTGGAGTTTCAATTAGAAGATCTCCAGGCAATCTTAATGGTTCTCCATAAACTAATTCTGCAATGGAAGTTCCTAATTGTGCCCTATATCTGGTGCGCATGGCGAGTAGTACTATAGGAAGATGGTGTATCCAGCTTGTTCCACTAGTACACCTTAATGCAGCTTTCAGTTCACGATGTAGCCTTTCTACCATCCCATTTGCTCGTGGGTTATACGCGCTAGTATGAATTATAGTGGTTCCCATGATGTTGAGAGATCTTACGAAAAGCTCTGACATAAATTGAAAACCACGATCACTAGTGACCTTTTCCGGAACACAATAACGCGATATCCAATTATGTAGAAACGCTAACAAAACTTCTTGCGCTGTCATGTCTTTTAAAATCGCCACTTCAAATTGACGACTAAATCTATCTACCATAGTCAACAAGTATTTATTTCCGTTTACTTCAGGCATTTCAACGATGTCTATGTGTACGTGTCTGAACCGTCCATTTGGTATTCCAATGTTCTTTATCTCGGTTCTGGTATGTCTCCACACCTTACACGTTTGACACTTGGCACAGGCTCTTACCCATACCCGTATATCTTTAGATATGTGCGGCCATACGTATCTGTCGTTGATTAATCGAATAGTGGCTTTAATGGATGGATGATCCATGTTATGTAATACTTGGATAATCTTGTCCCGTAACTCCAATGGCACATATGGTCGTGGTTGACTTCGAGATGTTTCGCATAACAACCACTTGCCACTTATGAGCTTACGCACATATCCTGGTCTTTTGGACAATACCAATGTAAAGGGATCCAGTCCATGCGCTTCTTTGATTTGACTAACGAAATCATACATTGATTCATCTAAACTTTTCAAAGGACCTTGAAATAGCGTATCGACATCAGCTTCATTCGGTCGGCTTAGTGCATCTGCAACCACATTCTCTTTACCAGCAATATGAGACACAGTGAAATCAAACTCTGCTAACCGTGTTATTTGGGAATTTACTCTACGAGAGTAATTAAGCCTAGCTGTTTTACCAAGTATGCTGATCAATGGCTTATGATCGGTCAATAACTTAAACTTGTGACCATCTAAGTAATGCTCGAAGTGTAACACTGCGGCATACACGGCTAGAAGCTCTTTGCCAAACGTATCATACCGTTTTTCTCGATCAGTAAGCTTACGGCTATAAAACCCAATCGGTTTTACTACGTCCCGATCTCTTTGCTGTAGTACTGCTCCTAATGTAACATCTGAGGCATCAGTGATTAGTTCGAAAGGTTTTTCCCAATCTACAGGTGCTAATGTTGTTACGTCACTTAACATATCCTTGGCCTTTTGGAAATTTTCTCGGTCTTCATGACTCAAGATGATAGGCCAAGACTTCTTGATCGTGCTCTTTTCAAGAGTGAGATGGCTTGTTAACGATCCAAGAATTCCGGCTAGACCTGGAATGAATCGACGATAATAGCTGATCATGCCCAAGTACCTTCGCAACTGGCGTACAGTTCTGGGTTCAGTTACGTCCTTAATGGCTTGGACCTTATCTTCCAAAGGCTTAATTCCGACTTTGGAAAGTATATGACCAAGGTATTTAACTGAAGAGCAACCGATATTACTCTTATTATGTTTGACCACTAATTCATATTGTTTCAGCCTGGTCAAAACCGTTTCCAAATGCGTGCGATGTTCATTTCGGGAGCGACTAAAAATTATTCTGTCGTCTATATATATTCTTGCAAATGGACAATTCTGAAAGATTTCTTCAGCCAAACGCTGGAATGTCTGACTGGCGTTTTTCAAACCAAAAGGCATTCGAAGAAATTCATGCGATCCCCTCCTGGAAATCTGACTGCGGTGAGTGGTATCGAACTTTCTTCCATTGGTACCTGATAGTACGCTTTCTGGAGATCTAAAGTTGAATAAACCTCATATTCCATTATATCTCGGAGCAAAGTACTCTGGTTAGGGAGAGGATAAGAATCACCCTTTGTCACTGAGTTTAATAGACGATAATTCCCACAAACCCTCCATTGACCCGGTTCAGGTTTGGGAACTACCACTATTGGGGAAGCAAAATTGGAATTTGACCTTCTACAAATCCTCTCTTCGCGCAATTGATGAAATTCTGACACAGCTACTTGTTGCTTGTGTTGTGCCAATGGTTGAGCCTTTGGTGAACAAGGTAACGGAGCTACCAATTCTATCTGTTGTTCTACTCCTATTTTCAAACCTATCTTTTTGGCACTAAAAGTTTGAAACACTGCTAGGTGCTTCTCGATAATATTGGCAAAGTCATTTGCGACTGATGGACGAGGTAAGAGGACTGTTCTAACTGGCGACATGTTAGACTCATTATTTATTGATGTCTCTACGCCTCCTGCGATAGTCCTAGCCTTGGGGTCTAATGCGAGCTTGAAATGTGTCAAGAAATCCATGCCAATGATATGGTCCTTGACATCGGCTACTAGAAAATTCCATAGGAAAGAAGATTTCTGGCCCAATGTTACCGACATTTCTTTCATCCCTTTTACTTCAATCGGACTACCATTCGCGGCCCATAGTTGATAATCAAATGTGGGGCAATCTGCTTCCACCACGTCTGACCTAACTATGCTTACCTCCGCACCCGTGTCTATGAGAAATTCTAATCCAGATAATTCATCCTTAATAATGAACTTGTTGCTGGACACTCCGGCAATGTTTTCAAGATCCCCGCTTAGTGAGAATCGGACTCTCTTGCCTTTTATCTCGGTGCTATTTGTACTAGTCGCCTCTTTTGCTTTGAGTATGCCTTTTAAAGGCATTTTTTGTATATTTGGGAGCCTTTGCAATGGAACCCCCCCTACGGCTCCTACAAGTGGGGGTTTTTCCCTTTTCCCGGTGACGGATTTCTCTTAACCGGTTTTGTGCTTCCTTTCCATTTGGGTCCACCTAATCGCGGGTAATTATAATTTTCATCTTGGCACGTTGCACTGCGTCCATATTCGCTCTGTGCCTTACCCCATCCGCGTGGCCCTTCGAAGCGTTGACGCGAGTGACTCCTTCGACGTCTAATATACTGGACCTGACTCTGAAGTTGTGTGACTTCACTACGCAAGCTAGCAACTTCCCTACATAAGAAACGCAAAGTTTCTTGTGTGGTCAGGTGGTTTCCGATATCTGCCCTGACTGGCTGCATCGTTACAGAATCTACCATTACAGCATGTACTTGTGGTTCTTGCTGTTTATACACGCCGTCTAACCCTCTGAGTTTTGTCGGCCAATCTATGTTCATTGTGTCAAACACTTCCATTGTTGTTCTGAGCATAATTGGTAACTCAGCTGTAAAAATGGAGTTGACTACATCACTAGATATATTCAACCTGGAAGCTTTCGTGCAAAGGCGTTCATAAAATTCGGACGGTAACTGACGCCCCATTTTTTCTAAGCGTAATAGTTCGCACATTTGCGCTGTTCTTCCAGGCTGATATCTCTGTTGAATTTCAGCCATTAATAACTCAAATGCGTTGTACGGCTTTTCTTTCACAGTTCTGTCTCTGAAATTTTCCAAAGCATTTCGGAAATTCTCAGGCAATGCCATCCATGCTGCAACAAATTTCTCCATAGGGTTCACAATACAATAAGCCTCAAATATCATTTGGGCATCTCCTACCCAACTTGCATGTTTCTCTGACTTATACTGTGGTAGACTTAATATTCTTGGACTGGCGCGGTCGCCATATTTTGTTGAGGCCCCTAACCTATTGGTGTCTGTAAGCCCCATAGATGCCAGTTCGCTAGATGTCCTAATATTCACAGTAGTGTCTGATATGCCTACATTGTTACCTGTGTCAATTAGATTTAAATCCGTTATGTCCTGCAATAAATGAAATACATCTTCTAATTTAATATCGGTATTCATGATCAAGAATTATTATACTCAAATTGACACTTACTTATGGCGATAGGAAGGTGATAGTTGGAAAGCTATATCTTCAGCAATAATCTGCTTTGACAGTGTACGTGACCCACAATAATAAATAAAATTACCTGTTCCAAGGCTCCTCCTCAGTGTTATATTATATCAGAACACAAGGCAAGTGTTGGAAGATTATATTGTAGAAAGTTTTTAATGTTTATAATGGAAAGAAATGTTAAAATGCAGCAAACGAACATCTTCAACCAGTCCGGTAGCGAGATACTCAAAAACTGAAAATAGCGCACAATTTTAAAAATCAAGTCTTTAAACAAAGAATGTTCTGGAAAATAAAAAGAAAAAATTCTCTTTAAATAAAGTTGTTACAATCAGCTATGGTGGTTTAAATTTATCATTCAAGGTCATTTTATATAAGGCGGAGGATTCAACATCCTCTACACACACCACTTTCTCAAAAAAAAGAGTGGAACGAATAATAGTAGATGTAATCATCGTTCTTCGGCTGACGAAGTATTCTTCTAGATCGTTTTGTGCATACTGGCGCCCCTGACGTCGTCATCACGCCCGATATAACATTCGCTGGTTCTTCAATATCATCTGGTGTCGACAAATAATTTTCATGCTGTGATTCAGTAGAATAAGATTTTGATATGTTAGACAACGGTTTTTCCAATTGCTGCATTTCATTATGTGTCTGCAAGATGGGATTGCACACCTCAGATTCGCCCATGGAACGGTCATTCAACGCATCTTTTAATTCGGTCACACCGTCAATCCAGATAAACTGGGGAATACAGCGATCTAACGTAACACAATACTCAATGCCATTTATTTCTCTGATGACATTCTTATCAGTCATCCTCTTGACCTTGTATGGTCCTTTGTAAAATGGTGTTAGGCAATTCTTCCTATTCTCATTAGTAATATGAACATGTAATGCCGATTTTAAATCAGAGGACACATAGCATTTAGTTTTAGGTTTTCTAGTTTTGGTTGGGGCCAAAGGACACATCTTGTCTCTAAGTGCTCCTACAAACCAATCTACATAACTAGAAGCCCAATCAAGACTACTTGGAGTTTCAATTAGAAGATCTCCAGGCAACCTTAATGGTTCTCCATAAACTAATTCTGCAATGGAAGTTCCTAATTGTGCCCTATATCTGGTGCGCATGGCGAGTAGTACTATAGGAAGATGGTGTATCCAGCTTGTTCCACTAGTACACCTTAATGCAGCTTTCAGTTCACGATGTAGCCTTTCTACCATCCCATTTGCTCGTGGGTTATACGCGCTAGTATGAATTATAGTGGTTCCCATGATGTTGAGAGATCTTACGAAAAGCTCTGACATAAATTGAAAACCACGATCACTAGTGACCTTTTCCGGAACACAATAACGCGATATCCAATTATGTAGAAACGCTAACAAAACTTCTTGCGCTGTCATGTCTTTTAAAATCGCCACTTCAAATTGACGACTAAATCTATCTACCATAGTCAACAAGTATTTATTTCCGTTTACTTCAGGCATTTCAACGATGTCTATGTGTACGTGTCTGAACCGTCCATTTGGTATTCCAATGTTCTTTATCTCGGTTCTGGTATGTCTCCACACCTTACACGTTTGACACTTGGCACAGGCTCTTACCCATACCCGTATATCTTTAGATATGTGCGGCCATACGTATCTGTCGTTGATTAATCGAATAGTGGCTTTAATGGATGGATGATCCATGTTATGTAATACTTGGATAATCTTGTCCCGTAACTCCAATGGCACATATGGTCGTGGTTGACTTCTAGATGTTTCGCATAACAACCACTTGCCACTTATGAGCTTACGCACATATCCTGGTCTTTTGGACAATACCAATGTAAAGGGATCCAGTCCCTGCCCTTCTTTGATTTGACTAACGAAATCATACATTGATTCATCTAAACTTTTCAAAGGACCTTGAAATAGCGTATCGACATCAGCTTCATTCGGTCGGCTTAGTGCATCTGCTACCACATTCTCTTTACCAGCAATATGAGACACAGTGAAATCGAACTCTGCTAACCGTGTTATTTGGGAATTTACTCTACGAGAGTAATTAAGCCTAGCTGTTTTACCAAGTATGCTGATCAATGGCTTATGATCGGTCAATAACTTACACTTGTGACCATCTAAGTAATGCTCGAAGTGTAACACTGCGGCCTACCCGGCTAGAAGCTCTTTGCCAAACGTATCATAACGTTTTTCTCGATCAGGAAGCTTACGGCTGTAAAACCCAATCGGTTTTACTACGTCCCGATCTCTTTGCTGTAGCACTGCCCTTAATGCAACATCTGAGGCATCAGTGATTAGTTCGAAAGGTTTTTCCCAATATACAGGTGCTAATGTGGTTACGTCACTTAACATATCCTTGGCCTTTTGGAAATTTTCTCGGTCTTCTTGACTCAAGATGATAGGCCAAGACTTCTTGATCGTGCTCTTTTCAAGAGTGAGATGGCTTGTTAACGATCCAAGAATTCCGGCTAGACCTGGAATGAATCGACGATAATAGCTGATCATGCCCAAGAACCTTCGCAACTGGCGTACGGTTCTGGGTTCAGTTACGTCCTTTATGGCGTGGACCTTATCTTCCAAAGGCTTAATTCCGACTTTGGAAAGTATATGACCAAGGTATTTAACTGAAGAGCAACCGATATTACTCTTATTAGGTTTGACCACTAATCCATATTGTTCCAGCCTGGTCAAAACCGTTTCCAAATGCGTGCGATGTTCATTTCGGGAGCGACTAAAAATTATTATGTCGTCTATATATACTCTCGCAAATGGACAATTCTGAAGGATTTCTTCAGCCAAACGCTGGAATGTCTGACTGGCGTTTTTCAAACCAAAAGGCATTCGAAGAAATTCATGCGATCCCCCTCCTGGAAATCTGACTGCGGTAAGTGGTATCGAACTTTCTCCCATTGGTACCTGATAGTACGCTTTCTGGAGATCTAAAGTTGAATAAACCTCATATCCCATTATATCTCGGAGCAAAATACTCTGGTTAGGGAGAGGATAAGAATCACCCTTTGTCACTGAGATTAATAGACGATATTTCCCACAAACCCTCCATTGACCCGGTTCAGGTTTGGGAACTACCACTATTGGGGAAGCAAAATTGGAATTTGACCTTCTACAAATCCCCTCTTCGCGCAATTGATGAAATTCTGACACAGCTACTTGTTGCTTGTGTTGTGCCAATGGTTGAGCCTTTGGTGAACAAGGTAACGGAGCTACCAATTCTATCTGTTGTTCTACTCGTATTTTCAAACCTATCTTTTTGGCACTAAAAGTTTGAAACACTGCTAGGTGCTTCTCGATAATATTGGCAAAGTCATTTGCGACTGATGGACGAGGTAAGAGGACTGTTCTAACTGCCGACATGTTAGACTCATTATTTATTGATGTCCCAACGCTTCCTGTGATAGTCCTAGCCTTGGGGTCTAATGCGAGCTTGAAATGTGTCAAGAAATCCATGCCAATGATATGGTCCTTGACATCGGCTACTAGAAAATTCCATAGGAAAGAAGATTTCTGGCCCAATGTTACCGACATTTCTTTCATCCCTTTTACTTCAATCGGACGACCATTCGCGGCCCAAAGTTGATAATCAAATGTGGGGCAATCTGCTTCCACCACGTCTGACCTAACTATGCTTACCTCCGCACCCGTGTCTATGAGAAATTCTAATCCAGATAATTCATCCTTAATAACGAACTTGTTGCTGGACACTCCGGCAATATTTTCAAGATCCCCGCTTAGTGAGAATCGGACTCTCTTGCCTTTTATCTCGGTGCTATTTGTACTAGTCGCCTCTTTTGCTTTGAGTATGCCTTTTAAAGGCATTTTTGCATATCTGGGAGCCTTTGCAATGGAACCCCCCCTACGGCTCCTACAAGTGGGGGTTTTTCCCTTTTCCCGGTGACGGATTTCTCTCAACCGGTTTTGTGCTTCCTTTCCATTTGGGTCCACCTAATCGCGGGTAATTATAATTTTCATCTTGGCACTTCGCACTGCGTCCATATTCGCCCTGTGCCTTACCCCATCCGCGTGGCCCTTCGAAGCGTTGACGCGAGTGACTCCTTCGACGTCTAATATACTGGACCTGACTCTGAAGTTGTGCGACTTCACTACGCAAGCTAGCAACTTCCCTACATAAGAAACGCAAAGTTTCTTGTGTGGTCAGGTGGTTTTCGGTATCTGCCCTGACTGGCTGCATCGTTACAGAATCTGCCATTACAGCATGTACTTGTGGTTCTTGCTGTTTATACACGCCGTCTAACCCTCTGAGTTTTGTCGGCCAATCTATGTTCATTGTGTCAAACACTTCCATTGTTGTTCTGAGCCTAATTGGTAACTCAGCTGTAAAAATGGAGTTGACTACATCACTAGATATATTCAACCTGGAAGCTTTCGTGCAAAGGCGTTCATAAAATTCGGACGGTAACTGACGCCCCATTTTTTCTAAGCGTAATAGTTCGCACATTTGCGCTGTTCTTCCAGGCTGATATCTCTGTTGAATTTCAGCCATTAATAACTCAAATGCGTTGTACGGCTTTTCTTTCACAGTTCTGTCTCTGAAATTTTCCAAAGCATTTCGGAAATTCTCAGGCAATGCCATCCATGCTGCAACAAATTTCTCCATAGGGTTCACAATACAATAAGCCTCAAATATCATTTGGGCATCTCCTACCCAACTTGCATGTTTCTCTGACTTATACTGTGGTAGACTTAATATTCTTGGACTGGCGCGGTCGCCAAATTTTGTTGAGGCCCCTAACCTATTGGTGTCTGTAAGCCCCATAGATGCCAGTTCGCTAGATGTCCTAATATTCACAGTAGAGTCTGATATGCCTACATTGTTACCTGTGTCAATTAGATTTAAATCCGTTATGTCCTGCACTAAATGAAATACATCTTCTAATTTAATATCGGTATTCATGATCAAGAATTATTATAATTAAATTGACACTTACTTATGGCGATAGGAAGGTGAGAGTTGGAAAGCTATATCTTCAGCAATAATCTGCTTTGACAGTGTACGTGACCCACAATAATAAATAAAATTACCTGTTCCAAGGCTCCTCCTCAGTGTTATATTATATCAGAACACAAGGCAAGTGTTGGAAGATTATATTGTAGAAAGCTTTTTAATGTTTATAATGGAAAGAAATGTTAAAATGCAGCAGACGAAAATCTTCAACCAGTCCGGTAGCGAGATACTCAAAAACTGAAAATAGCGGACAGTTTTAAAAATCAAGTCTTTAAACAAAGAATGTTCTGGAAAATAAAAAGAAAAACTTTTCTTTAAATAAAGTTGTTACAATCAGCTATGGTGGTTTAAATTTATCATTTAATGTCATTTTATATAAGGCGGAGGATTCAACATCCTTTACAGTGTTGTTCAAACCATATTGGCTTAGCACGTAT
This sequence comes from Eudiplozoon nipponicum, assembly GCA_029291075.1. Classification (NCBI taxonomy): domain Eukaryota; kingdom Metazoa; phylum Platyhelminthes; class Monogenea; order Mazocraeidea; family Diplozoidae; genus Eudiplozoon; species Eudiplozoon nipponicum. Next base: position 59,477 of record JAQBSW010000091.1, read on the forward strand.
TTATTTGACAAGATATGGTTTAAGGAAATATTAAAAAGATTAGCTCTGACGAGATTATCATAATCGAATTTGCTGAAATAGTTTCGTGAGCTATCACGACGCTGACTAGGGTCCATTAAATGGTGCATGACAAATGATCTTATCTCTACTGATGTATTCCTTGGAGTATTACTGACATTATAGATAATTTGGAATCACGCGCAATTATAATTGGACTGAAAAATTAAAAAATCTTTAAAATTACACGTACAGATATTCTGAATATATAGATAGAAATATTTCAATGCGGCATATGCAGATACAGTAGTGCAAAATATATCTACGCGTTTGTAGTGTTATACAAATTTATGTAACGATTTATTCACAATTCATTATTTGTGTGACAAAATAATACCAATATGTAAATATATTTTGTTTGAATACTATAATTTGAAACTTAGAATTTTAGATTTTTGCCTTTAAGATAAATAATAACATGCATTAATCAGTCATCAGAAAATAGGTAATATTTATAAAACAATCCAAATATTTTATTAAGATAGATTATATATATATGTATATATATACATATATATATATATATATATATATATATATATATATATATATATATATATATATATATATAAGGAGAGAGAGAGAGAATAATTCTCAAATGTAATTAATAATGTAATGTTTTACCAGAAAAGTTTGCCTTTAAATAACTAATATCAATTGGTATGTCGCTATAATTATATTAATTTACTTTATGCTGTCAATGGTAATGCTCAATTAACTCATGTACGGGAGTGCATTAAATAGGAGTCTAAAAATATGAAAACGTGAAGAACAAGAAAATCTTTATACATGTACTGTGAAATTTAATGCCTTTCTTATAAAATGATTTGAAAGATGGTTTCTTCAAAATTAGTTTTTAATGCCGTTCTATCGTTGAGATTCAAATAAAATGAGGATATAATAGATGACCAAATTGTGGATGTACGTTTTGCTAAATGCAAGAATTTTGAAAGAAATGGTTAGAAAACAAAACATGTTAATTTGTGTGGGAATGATTATATTTAAATTGTCGAATGAAAAGAAAATAATATAATTATAAATTAAAAAAATAACATTATGCGAATACAAATTGAGTATGCAATACGCATTTCATAATTGTACAAGGCAATCGATCCAGTAAATTTATTTCGTCCGTTTTGAGAACAATTCGCTTAATATGGAGATTTTTTTGCGGATAGGGCTCGAACCTTGACACGTCTGATCCGCAATCGGTTGCCCTAACCTTTCAACCCACCTGCCGTCAACTACACACAATAGAATTTTGTGTATTTTGTTCGTGCTCTGTATCAATATTTATTTTTTGCATCGGTGATTGCGTGTCATGGTACACATTTGCTCCAATTTAATACGAATATTGACCAAATATGCGAAATTATAATTGCGAAAAATGCATATATTTATTTTGTTGAAATGTTCAGTTTTTATTCAAGCAACCTATAAGCTCCTCATTTTAAAAATGTCATCAAGATATACCAAGCTTATTATTTTATACCCATTTTTATCAATCGTAAGTTACAGCATGAATTTAAAAGCCAAAATAATGAAGAAAATGGAACTTTAACCGCGAGTATTAGGCAAAAAAGCATAAGAGTAGAAGATAAAAGGATTGTCGAAACCAGTTAATATCGAAAAATCTTTATATGCGTAGACATTGCATCAAAAAATGCGTGCACTGATTGACGCGAATTACGCTTCTAAAACATCTGCCGACTACTAAATTGCGATATTCCATTAATAAAATATACATAACCTTTTGTTTCTAATTAAACGAACGTATGTTACGCAGGGGCAATATCAATTACAACTTGATGTAAACACCTGATCAATTAAGTATATGCATTGTCAGTATAAAGTAAGAATTTTATAGTGTAGAAAATAAAATTCATCCGGTAGACCGCTTTCTTCCTTATTGGAAATTCAAAACGTACTGGCAGGAATTTTTCGCAGAGAGAGCTCGAACATAGTCAGCTTTTCTACGGAATATGGTGCCCTAAACCTGATCCATATTAGTCAATTTGCTCTTTTCTACAATTAAACCGTATTGGACACAGCCGAGTGAATGCATCTTATTATTTTGTATAAATTACATTTAAATATTCTTTTTTTGGGAAATAGGGACAGCACTTGAATAATGCATGTAAAGTTCTGCTTGCACTAGTTACCTCTATAAATTTTTTGCGCAAGACAAGTGTGATACTGCTTAAAAGTTTGAGCTTGTTTATCATTTCTAGATATTCAGCATTGATTAGGAAATTGTCATCAACTCAACTTTGATATGTGCAAAATTATCTCCGAACTAGTGATTGAAATTTAGTTATTTTCAAGTATAAGATTCGCTTTCAGAATGTTCATTGATAACCAATTGGTGTATTAACACATGAAAAGTATAATATTACTGAGATTGTTGATTATAAAAAAGGTCTATACACCACAAATTCTTATTATTTTTCTCACAAGTCAAATCAGCTACAAATAAAATTTTGTTACCTACCGACTTCTAATAACAGCGTAACTTTTTCTTGAATTACCATCAACTTTTGTCTGGAATACATATTCCTAATGAAGCTAAGTTTTTCTTTTTATCAACTGTGATTATGTTTAAAACAGAAGAAAATTGATCATCGTGCTCGTGATCTATCTTATTAGAATAAAGCTTTTATGTAATTGTTTTCTATAATTTTTAAGTCCAGGATTTTATGAATTGGTTTCACATTGTTGGCTAAAGCAAATTTTGTGTTTGCCCTTCATCAGTCGTTATTACTTATCGTTGTGTGAATTTCTCTCCAATCCACAAAATTAAACTCTTGCGAGCCTCAGCAAAACTTTAAAACAGTTGATTTTAAAGAAAGAAAACAACAAGCAATTATTCGTAATAACGCGCATCGTTTTTCATGCCCATCTTAAGACTAAGTAAGGTAACTGACTAACCAGAATCAATCCGTGATGTATATTAAAGTCATGTGTGTAGCTCGACATGTGAGAGGTTTATATATATTCTTTACTTTTATGCATCAGCAAAAAACATATCTACTTTTTTATGTAATAAAAGTAAACAATCATTGATTGCGGGCTGGAAGTAAACACCAAACCATTTTAATTTGACCATTCGTTAAAAAACATAGCATACATTCCGCCAGTCGCACGCACTGATGCTCTTTGGTCTTCCATAACCAGTATTAGTGTACTACGGTAAACTGCTTAGCAAGGATCAAACTGCAATTCATATATATTGAATGTAAAATTGAATATGCTGCTTCATCTATAATAGTCTGGCGTATATTGTACTTGACTAGAAATGTCGTCAACACAAATTCTACGCAGACACGACCATTAAGGTTTTGCAGCTTTCGCCATACACACACACTCCCGATGTTCACAGGCACCGACGTGTTTCGACCTTCCATGATCATCATCAGATTATAAGGGTAAACTGGATTGGGACGATCAAACTGTAATGCATATGTATAAATCAAAATTTAGAGACGAATATTCATTTTTGCTTTCCATACACGTGCATTGTGGTATCATTCGCGCTAGTCAGTTTACTGGCGGACTCTGATGATGATCATGGAAGTTTGAAACGCGTCATTGCGTGCAACTTACGGTAGTTTTGCTATGTTGTTCGACTACTGGTTAACTACAGTTAAATGGCGATAAATTTCTAACAACCGTTTCTGGGTATGCAAAATATGGTAAGATTTATTAAAAACAGTATCACACGACTAAAACTTGCCTGTATACAGTAACATAAGATGTGATTATTTAAAATCTGAGATTTTTATATCAAATCTAATTTTAAACAAATACTTATCACAATAATGTAAAAGCCGAAACGCTTAGTCAGTATTAAATAATCAAATATTGAGAATAAATAATTTTCCTCAATGTAATCTTATTTCTCAGCAAAATGTCCAACTACACAAAGTGTAAGACCACAATGGTTAAAGCGAATATTTGAAATATTTTACAATAGATACGACGCATCGAGTTCTATGTCAATTACTGGCGATGCGTGTGCACCATTGCAAGATTTCAAATATTGTCATACATCACTACAAAGACAAATATTAATGCTGAAACATTTGCATAAAAAACAATTCTCTTTATAATTAAGTTTTGGAATATAAGGTAGGAGAGCGCATATTAAATTTTAAAATATTCGACGGTGTCGCTTTAATTATTACAATATTTTGATGAACACTGGAGGTCAGCAGCCGTCATATTTATGCACCAATATAGTTATTTTTGTTATTTGCTGCTCCTAGTAACATGAAGCAATAGAATAGTGTATAATTCACGAACAAAAATCTTTTATACTATTCTCTATTAATAGTTATGTAGACTACATATTGAGTTGGCTATAAATTATCTGTTTCACATTACTGCAAAGATTTCACGAATTTAATTTATCTTTCAGGTGTGCATGTGTGATTAATGCAGAATTTCTAGTATCGGACGTTATCCAATAAAGTCAGTGTTTGACATGCACTGGCAGGTTAAACGAGTTTGGCAATACGTAGAAAAAAGAAGCGCATTCGACTGGGAACGATTACATATATATATATATATATATATATATATATATATATGAAGAAGGACCATTGGTATTTGTTAACCATGAATATTTTCTATTATTACTATTTATTTACTACGTTTGTCACACCTCATATCAATATATAAAATATATATGAATATGTATAAAAACTTATAAATATATACGGTGACAGAAGTTTCCAAACAATATGAGCGTTCAACATTGCAATCCACCCTGGCGCTCTTACCATGTGCAAAATACAAATTTGCGCAACTACGTAAAACGATCAACTACACTGGGAAAAATAGCAGTCGTACATGTAACAGTGAACAATGCGCATAAATGGTTAATTCTCAAGCCATAAAAACAATAATGATCAGATCTCAGACATCACTTAGCAATACTACGAGAATGACATTAACATGCAAACACACACACACACAAACACAAACGCATACACACTTACCAACCAGCCAAAACAAGAAACAGAAGTAAAAACGAGTCACATATATATATATATTTAATTATTTATTATTCCAATATATTTACCATCTTAAAAATATATATATATATATATAATTTATATAGAATAAACCTATCTACAGATAGGCCTATCTATATATCCGACAGTCTACTACATTTTGATTTCCTCTTAAGAGAACACTTCATATCTGTTAACCATGAATATCTTCTCTAGGACCAACTTATTATTCATTTATGAAGATATTCACACTTTACATAAATATATAAATTATAAGTAAGAATGTGAGTCAAATGTCTCTAATCAAATGTCCTATCTACTAACCATTACTAAATCTGTATACCTTCTTCTGGAACATTCTATTGGTACATAGGAATCGATATAGGTATAGTTCATTTGCAGTCAGTTTCTATAAGCATATATTCTTTTGCAATTATTTCCAAGAGTTTATTAACATCGCATTGTGCTTACGATTAATTTTCAAAACCGTTAGTACGTCCATACTCAATCTACCTTTCTCTCTTGAATCTTCGTCCTAAGCGTCGCTATGACATTCACTCTCCTTCTATCTGGATAACTTTATACTCCATATTTGAACTAATTTGCTACTATGTGCGCATACCTCATACACCGTTGTATACATTAGAGTTTCCAGCATTAAATAAAATACAGTTTTTGACAGTCATGGTTTTTGTTTTATCAGTTTTGAATTTTGATTACAGTTATATAATAGCATTACGGTTATAACAACAAAAAAGAATTGATACTTTCTTTCTCCCCTACAACATTCTGCATAAGAGATGAGATTATGTATACCGGGTATTTGAGGTAGCTCATTTAAGGATTGGTCTACTAATTACAAATAGTTATATATAGAGTTTAGTTGCTGGGACAAATTCAATGTTTAAAACCAGTGTTGAGTCAAAAAAATATAAATAGAACGATTTTGGAACGAGGTTACCACATTTGCTTAAATCCGCTATTGTGAGTACTGTGCTGTGAATATAAGGAGACTAATTAGACTGAAGATGGAAATCGGATTCAACTACCGAAACGTTGCCAGTAAACAAAGATGTGATAGAACCGCATTTCCATTAGGACGAATACAAACTACACCCGATCAAAGACAAAACAAATTTGGAAATAGTGATCAGACAGATCTTTGTGAAACTGTCCATGCACAGCTACTACACGCGTACGCGAAACGTGGCATTGGAAAATGTGAAACTGGCCCAACTAACCAATTTAAAAAATTCTACTGTTGACTATGTCTGAAGTGAATTTGTTAACATATATGTGCCTGTTTTTATCTTCTTTTTGGGCAATTTATTACGTGCATCCAGCAGAGCACAGTCAAAATTACTTCAACTTTTGTCCCCTAGTCCATCTACGGTTTCAAATTATATCAAAAACACGTGCAGTAATGCCATTCATGTGCATCGGCCATTGCTCCGGTAGAATAATTTGGTGTATTTCGTTTCAATCTCAATTGCATATGACTGTAGTGAATAAGTTTGGAAACTCGTAGTGACGAACATAAGCAATTATGTCTTGAGCGTATTTATGCATATGACAGATGCTGCCAAATTTTCATTTTAATCAGAATTCTAGAAATTAGATCAAGTTTGCGAGCTTGAAGTAAACACCAATCCTATTGAATTTAACCAGTCGTCAAACAACCAATCAAAAATATCGCCTGTGTTCATTTCAAGCTCTCAAACTAGATTTATAGAACCTTTACCACCAACTCCGCAATCAATTATTGTTTTATTGTATTCTCTAGAGATTAGGGTACTTTCCTTCAAACGTTGATATAGATAAACTTAATTATCTAGAATGACCGCCTCTTTCTCTCACTGAAAAATTAAAAACAATTATAGGAAATTTTGACAGATAGGAGCTATTTCTTCCAGTACAACAACTGCTCCGACACTAATTCGTGGTGTCAGAGCGGCCTTATCCAAATTTTTCCAATTGTTATCTCCATTGCATAGTTAAAACCGGCTGAACCACGAATAATAACTGAATCGCCCAGTAGCCTAGATGTATTTAAAAAAACATTCTATACTGTACTAACATTTCCTTCAAACATAAGTAAATTTCATCTAATTTGGTTAATTCATATTCGTCCAATTCGAATTTAAAAAATCATAATTAACAAAAGTCGTACATTTATACAACTTTATCATATATATCCAGTCCATAAACATTCTAACTGAAATTTGGTAAACTGAATGAACTATTCACATTGATATTTACATAAAATAATTTCATGCCAATAGAAATTAAAATATTAGATATTCATTATAGAAAGTTTACGCCGCTACAAATGGATTAGAACTGCTAATTTCATTCGCTTGACAAAACATATTTTACATTTTCAATAGTACATTCAGTAATGCAAAGCGATAATAATATATGGACAATTAAGCCATACAGTCAGTGCAAGTCTGTTGCAAAGGAATTATACTGATAAATCAATTTTGGTTGTTTCGTATAGCTTTACAAAGTATAATGACTACGCCGTGCTGTCAAAAGTATTTATTTACTCTTCTACAAAAGTCATATGATATCGATCGCATATATTTCATCTTCAGAAATTCTTCCTATTCATCCAGCGATTGTATGAGGGAAACTACTATATATATATATATATATATATATATATATATATATATATATATATATATATATATATATATAACAAGAAAATGGAGTCGATCCGGACATCAAGTTCACTCTCGAGGTAGAGCAAGACGACAGTTTTCGCTTCCTTGACATCAAACTCACTCGAGAAGCAAACAGTTGTGTGCCAAAATCCAACAAAAGCAACTTAGTAAACAACCTAGCAAACAGAATGAGGCAGATCTGCTCTGAACACAAGATTGAGGAAGAACTGGGCTACCTCAGGAAAATTTTGCTAATGAGCAACTACCCAGGGCTTTTCATAGATGTCAACATCAGACCACGGCAGATTCGTACTAAAGAGGATACCGTCAAGCAGGTTTTCCTAAACTTACCATTTAGATGCGACGTACCAGCCTCAATAATTGCACGGCGGCTGAATATAATAACTAAGGACAACTTTCCCAGTGTTAAAGTTAATATGACTTTTAGTACTCAGAGAATCATGAGGTTGGATGCCAAAGATCAATTGCCAGTTCTCTCCAAATCATTCAAAGTCTACAAATTCTCATGTATGTGCGGTAGCACATATATCGGACGTACTAAGAAGCAACTGATAAGCAGAATCCAGCAACATTTGCCATAGAAATTGATTAACAAAGGCTTGCCACCGTCAGGAAAATCAGCTTTTTGCGATCATATTTTGGCAACGGGGCACTCTGTCAATTCGACCAATTCAACAATTCTACAAAAAGCAAAATCAGAAAAATTATTATTTATCTATAAAGCCCTTTACATAAAACAACGAGCATGATATCGACTGGCCACATATAACAAAATTCAACAACAATCTACTAGTATCCAGCCAAGAACAAACAGGCCCTCGACTTGAATCAACAAACATACAATCGGATTGGCAACAAACTGAAGTTAAAATAACAGAGGCGCATACGATGACAGAAGTCTCCAAACAATGTTAGCGTTTAACACTGCAACCCATACTGGCGTTGTTACCATGTGAAACCGACAAATTTGCGCAACAACGTGAAACGATCAACTATACTGGGAAGAATAGCACTTGTATATGTAACAGTGAACAATGCGCACAAATGGGAATTCTCACGCTATCAAAACAATAATGACCAGATCTCAGACATAACTTTGCAATACTGCGAGAATGACATTTACATGCAAACAAGCATACACACGAACACAAACGCATACACACTCACCAACTAGACAAAACAAGAAACAGCAGTAAAAGCGAGTCAGATTTGTTACCACTAGCATAATCAATTGAAAACCCAAAATGTATAAATATGTATGATTGCATAAGAGATGATTAGTATTCACGAAATAAATGGCCTTTATCCACTTTGTTATTTGTGTTTTCCTAATTATAAGAATATCTATATATATATATATATATATATATATACGATCAATTAAATAATAATTGATTGCACGGGTGGTGGTAATAATTCTTTAAATCAAGTTGGCAAGTTTGAAGTAATCACCAATTCCATTTTATTTAACCAGTCGCCGAACAACCTAGGCGGTTTCTACCGCGTAGACCGTTTGACGTCGTACTCTTATGGTGATCATGGAAGGTCGAATCGCCTCAGTGCGTTGCGACTAGCGGATATTTAGTTATGTTGTTTGGCGATTATTTAAATAAAATGGAATTAGTGATTACTTCAAGCTTGCAAACTTGATATACAGAATTGTTACCACCACATGTACAATCAATTATTGTTTAATTTTACGTCCAGTCATATGTCTATATCCACATGAAGTTAAAGTTTCCACTCGTATTTATTTAAATTGACGAATGGTATCACTGATGTAAATAAGACATTTGTGTTTTTAAGGAATGTAAAACAATATATATATATATATATTACGACAAATCGCATTATACTGAAAATGATAAATTGTGCAAAAACGTATTTGCAAATTAATAAGTATCTTTAGCAAGAAATATTAATCGAAATTCTTGAAATACAGACGAGATACGGGATTCTTTGATGGAATTTTAAATGGTCTAATCATCAATGTCGATTTGTCATAAAAAAATCATATCTTAACTTTCTCGTTTCTAGAGGCTCAAAACTTATTACTTAATGTAAACCCCATAGACGCGAAGTCGGATTCAGTCGGAGAATATGTGAATCTGATAAGTTATTCCATTCCGTTCATGCCTTCAATATTTTGAGTTGAATTATCAATACTCAAACTTAAGATTAGTCTCTGTAGAGGCTCCTGACCAACTACTGCCTGAGAACCCCATAAATGCCAATTTATGTTCAGTCCTTAATTGTAAAATTGAATATGATAAGCTAGTACTCTCATTCGCAACTATTAAATTCCTGCCTGCCATATCTTGAGCTAATTTTCTAGTGCCCTCAAAAGTAAAATTTGCTTCTATGCTGATCGCTCTTAATTATTAATTTGATAACTTTGCATTAGGCGAAAGGAATGTGAAACATTTTACGTAGAAAAAGACCCGATAAAATAACCTGGAAATAAATAAGACGTGGAATATAGAATTATTAAATTATCTGCTCCAGAACGCCCTCAATATTTACGATTCAAAAGACAAAATGGTAGCAGGAACATATTGTTAAAATAAAGTAAACGTATAATGGAAAAAATTTAAAAAATGCCGCTGGCCGAGGAAATATCAACCAGTGACGTACATATAACCGAAACTGAAACTGTGCACAATTCAAAGTATATATACTGTCTATTATTTAAACATAGAATGTTCTAGAAAATAAACGAATAATTTCTTTTAAATAAAATTCGTTTCAATCAGCCAAGGTGGTTTACATTTTACAATAATTGTCGCTTTAATTTTGTCTGATGAAATACCCTACTTCACACCTCCATGTTAATCACACTTAACTATGTGTCTGATTAGTTAGTTATAGTCAATAAACTGTGTACATCTTACACAAATGTACACCCAAGTCAATAACCTGGAAATTGAATAAACACTAAAAACAGAATTACTAAGCTACCCGTTACTGAACTTTCCCAATATGCGCAAATCAAAACACATATTAGTTGCAGAATTATATTTTGAAATTGAAGATTTGTAAAACCGAAATTGAGAATTAAATTGTCAAATGCAGCTTGCTAGAGAAAGTCATGCTACAGCTGTTACGGAAATCTGAAACTCGAATTACACAGTGGTCAAAAGTATATACATTGCATAATATTTGTACAAAGAATGTTCTAGAAAGTAAAAAAAACATTTTCGTTTCAATAATATTTATTTCAATCAACCACGATGGTTTATATTTATCAATAATTTTTACTTTAATTGTGTCGGAGGAAATATCTTTCACTTTACTGTCTAGCTTTTATGCAATCTAGGAAATTATGTTATCTCATCGCATGCATTGAGTATGTGTCCGTATTTACTGGATGTGCTCTGTATTGATATATATTTGTTATTTTAAAATGTTTGTATGTGTTGTTTCTATTCCTGCATAATTTGAGCATTTGTAAATAACATTTTTGCATAAGCCAAAAACGTTTTCTCAAATATTTTACAGTATGGAATCAAAAAAATATAACTACTTTCTTTGTCAGCTATGAGCAGTATAAATTCGCAAATCGCTGATTTTTATGCAGGAGACTAGTACTGATGAAAGAAAAATACCTTACAGGATAACTTTAATTATTCCGATTGAATTTGATCTTCCGACTGAAATTTTTACATAAAAATAATTCGGGCGACCAAAATAAATCATCCGACGAAACGTAATATAATCGTACTCTGATGATGATAATGGACTTCGAAACGCGTAATTGCGTTGCGACTGGCTGTAAACATTTAAAGTTATTCGAAGACTGGTTAATACAATAGGATTGGTATTTAGTTCAAGCTCGCAAACTTGATTTAAAGAACTGTTACCACCATCCGCGCAGTCAACTGTTGTTTAAATGTACTATTGTTGTTTGCAATACAATAAATTGTGTGCAAATAAAAGAGATATACAGACTTTATATGACTGCCACACCATTAACTGTATACATTTTTGAATGTTCTTATTACGCTCAGACAATCCGCAATTTAAAATGGCCAGAAACAAAAATTTATAAACATCTTCTATGGTTTGCAAATGTTGGTCGAATTGAGCAATTTAAAACATGTATATCACTCACCGGCCCCATTGTTGGTAATATTTATTTTTCCCATGTATACACGGCGAAATACATAAAATCCTTCAGGCTTTTAAATTTACCGTATATAATACACCCTATCCTTTCTTTAAATTTAGAAAAATTTGGAAACCACTCAACAGAACAGAAACATAACCTTCAAACATGATTTTTTTTAAATGACGGAGCCGGTAATTGCGGTCACTATATAGAAGATGACACAACACATGGCTTTACAAAGAAGAGACAGTTCACATTAAAGAAGACAAATGGCGAATATATATTTCCCCATTTTTTATATATATATATATATATATATATATATATATATATATATATATATATATATATATATATATATATATCTTTTGGCTCATCTTGTTAAATAATATAAATGTTCATTTATATAAATTAATTTATTAATGTAGACCGAGTTGTTTTGCTCTAGTGCAAACAGATTTAATCGAGTGGACATTCTGTTTACCGCGAAATTCTACCCTTCCTCTGTTGTGTCTATTTGTATGTGGAGTTCACTAATTATACCTGAAAAAAATGAGAATTCCTGAAGCCGTGTGTGATCACAACACAATTAGCTGAGGAAGCATAAACACACAGTTTTTTTGGATCTATACTTCGTACACAATTCGACACGCACAATTTAAATTTACCTACTTTAATTAACAAATGACACTTTATATTTGCCGTCTCATAAAGTGCACACAAATTACTTGTGTCATAAATATTGGAGCTGTTTTTCTCACCAATAATTTATATAAAGTGTTGCATGTTCATTTAAAACGTAGGTCTATTAAATAGATAAATTTGTAAACATAAACTAGGTATTGACAATTGTAGAAGAGGTAATTAGGGCGTGCGACATTGGGAGTTAATGGTTAGAACCTTACTTGCCCGAGTTTGAACCCTGTCCACTATAAATTCTCGTCAGAAGAAGAAGTTTTCTTTACTGCCTAGCACAAATATAATTTTTACTGGATGATGTATATATAATCGGATTGGTGTATATATAAGGCACGCAAACTTGATAATATTATTGTAATCACCACCTTTGGTGAATATCTCTGACAAACTGTAACACGCGGCTCCGCGTAGCAATCCAACGATTTTTAAATTGAAAAATATTGTGCTATTTAAGGTCAAATAATCTAATTCTGTTTTAACACAATATTTTTCTTAACAGTGATTTTAGAAACAATCTCTGTTAGTTTCAAGCAGTTTTAATTGAGATTTCTTAAACTGAATTTCTAATTGTAATTAATAGGGTTTTGTTTAATAAATATACACACCCGCGCGCAATACGCAGAGGACTTGCGGTGGATTATAGTGCCCTTGTTGAATTATTCTTCTTCTTTGAATTATTCTCAATTTATACAATTATTGACTGTTCGTATATAATTCTTTGTATCAAAACATCACAGTAAAATGGATTTTTATAATTAAACAATTTAAATACCTAGCAAACAGTGGATTAATTATTTGTGATGTTCCTTCAAGACCGTTTTACACGATTTTAATCCATCATTTATCAGTGACAATATTTACCGGTGACTTTATTTATGTCATCGTACATTTTCAATCATTTACATGAATTCATTACGATTCAGACGTTTATTTAACCGTGAATTGATAGTTACTCGTGTCGACAATATATTGTTTTGTTGCGGTCTAGAGCACGGTCCATTTTGTTTAAATGTGAATTGATAATTACTTGTTTTGACAATATATCGCTTGTTGCCGCCTAAAACACGATCAATTTGGACTAACAGTGAATTTAGCAACATTGTGTACAATATACGTATGATGATTCGGGTGCACATTCCCGTGCAGAGGCCCTTTGGTCACTACCTTAAGAGCGTTTCTGGGATGCCGGGCCCGCAAAATCCATATATGCGGAATGATCATCTGTCTTGGAACAATAAAGTTCCTCTGAACTATCGTTTATGCTACAATCCTTAAGCCCAATTGCTAACTGCTCTGTATCCTCAACATTTAATAAACCAGCCATAATATTATTAAATAACTTGTAATTTATATATTATATTAATAAATCTTACCAGGATACGCTGATATTCACAATTTACAGAACCAGACGAAGATTAACCTTAAAACAAATATCCACGTCAATTATCTGAAGCAAATTTGTTGTTCTTTTCGCTGATGATTAAAAAGAACAATCTACAAAAATATTACAATAATTTATTAGCAAAGATATCGTAAATGGAACCACGAAGTGTCCCGCTTGTTCAAGTGGGCGCGGTCACCTTCAACATCTTAGGAGGATCCGCCCATGGAAGGTTTGGAAAACTGCTGGGGTCAGCGTCGTCTGCGGCAGTAGAGGCTGATCACCCCAAGGTCATTGGCCACGCCACGTCTGATGGCCGGAAGCACGAGGCTTTCGCGGTAGAGCGCAAACACTCTATTGTATTTACACCGATGTCTCCTGTCAAGTCATGCTTCAAACACCCAAAATGCCAGCAAACAGTCCCATCGTCAGTTGCCACTAACGACATCCTTTCTCATCCGTGAAGAAAATTCTGGCGAATTATTTCTCATAGACACTGGATCAGATGTAAGCTTATTACGCCATATTTATTTTGAACCTACCCAACCAGTCGACACCAGCAATCTTACCTGCGCCAATGGCTCCAATATAGTGACGTTTGGTGTACGAGTACACACAATATCGTTCTCTAACTCAAAAAAATGTTTCAATTATCCTTTCATCATTGCCAAAATCGACAAGAAACATCATTAAACGTGACATTCTCGAACACTTTGACCTCACCATTCGTCCAAGAACACGAAAGATACCCACTTCAGACAATCAGTTGCTTTTATCAGCGCTTAAATGTACGACTCGCGCTGAAGCAGTCTCGTCCATACAGCTAATTCCTCCAGTTTCTCATATACCACAAATGGACGATGTTCTGAAACCTTCAAACCTATCTTCTTCATGCTCGATCTCAAGCGGAAGCATGCCATCACAGCCAATCGTATCATCTTATCGAAACCACTTCTTCATCCTCCACGAGCACGTCCATTGGCAAAGCACAAACATAAGGCCGCCGAGCAAGAATTCGCCATGCTACGTCAACCAGCTCACCTAATGCGTCGCCTGTGGTAGTAGCACCAAAGAGTGAACCAGCAACATTCAGGGTGTGCAAAGATTATCGAATTCTTAATTCTTCCACACAGTCTGATACGTACATCCTGCCAAATCCACCGGAACTAATCAGATCCACTATCGGTCATGCTGTGTATTCAAAGCTCGACCAATGAAAGCCTACTATGAAGTACCGATAGAGAAATACTCCGTATAATATACTGCACTCAGATTCACCGGAGGTGGTACCCACGAATATCATTATATGCCTTTCGGTCTCAAGAATACATCGCAAAATTTCCAACGCGTTATGACTGAAATACTAGATTGTCTACCATTTGTAATTCTCTACTTAGTCGACATACTGGTATTCTCTAACTAAATGTCCGAACATATACAGAATATTGATATTCTACATACACGTTTAGCAGATTATAGCATCCAGCTTCATCGCAACAAATGTGTCTTTGCAAAAAATCTATTGAATTCTTCGGTCATCAAATTTACGAGAAAGGCATGACATCTATACCTGCTAAGGTTCGTGCTATTCTTGATCTACAGTCTCCAACCACCGTTGGAGCATTACGACGATTTTGGGCAAGATGAACTACTATTCTCGATTCGTACCCTGCTTTTCCATGATTTTGGCACACCTTCACAAATATCTCGTGCCAGAAAGCCGTTTTGTCAAGTAATCACAAATGATTCAGCTCAACGTTGAGACCGCAACCTTGATTATAATAATTGTTAACACCACCCGCGCAACCAATGTTCGTTTAATTATATAAATGTTAATTTCAATACCATTTCCCCATGTAATGTGGTGTCTGTTCAGTAATGACAGATTGGGCATGGTTAGTTGGAACTTTGTGTATAATTGGATGCCATATGAGCTCCACCTAAAGGAAAAGATGACTAACCAAGTTACATTAGTTAGTATATAACTGAAAATTGTGTGTAGTGTAGTGTGCGGCAGGATAGCTCAGTGGTTAGAGCACCAGATTCCTAAGCAGACGTGCCCAGGTTCGTATCCTGTCCGCGGCAAATTCTGGCCAGTACTTGATGAGTTCCCAATAAGGACGAAACCGGTCTACTGGATGAATTGCCTTTTCTACACTATACAATTCTTAGTTTATACTGACATATGTAAGTAATTAATGGGTCAGGTGTTTATATCAAGACCGCAACCTTGATTATAATAATTGTTATCACCACCCGCGCAACCAATGTTCGTTTAATTATATTAATGTTCATTTGAATACCATTTGCCCCATGTAATGTGGTGTCTGTTCAGTAATGACAGATTGGGCATGGTTAGTTAGAACTTTGGGTCTAAATGGTTGCTATATGAGCTCCACCTAAAGGAAAAATTGACTAACCAAGTTACATTAGTTAGTATATAACTGAAAATTGTGTGTAGTGTAGTGTGCGGCAGGAAAGCTCAGTGGTTAGAGCGCCAGATTCCGAAGCAGACGTGCCCAGGTTCGTATCCTTTCCGCGGCAAATTCTGGCCAGTAGTTGATGAGTTCTCAATAAGGACGAAACCGGTCTACTGGATGAATTGCCTTTTCTACACTATACAATTCTTTTTTTATACTGACATATGTAAGTAATTAATGGGTCAGGTGTTTATATCAAGACCGCAACCTTGATTATAATAATTGTTATCACCACCCGCGCAACCAATGTTCGTTTAATTATATAAATGTTCATTTCAATACCATTTCCTCATGTAATGTGGTGTCTGTTCAGTAATGACAGATTGGGCATGGTTAGTTGGAACTTTGGGTCTAAATGGATGCCATATGAGCTCCACCTAAAGGAAAAATTGACTAACCAAGTTACATTAGTTAGTATATAACTGAAAATTGTGTGTAGTGCAGTGTGCGGCAGGATAGCTCAGTGGTTAGAGCGCCAGATTCCGAAGCAGACGTGCCCAGGTTCGTATCCGTTCCGCGGCAAATTCTAGCCAGTACTTGATGAGCTCCCAATAAGGAGGAAACCGGTCTACTGGATGAATTGCCTTTTCTACACTATACAATTCTTATTTTATACTGACATATCTAAGTAATTAATGGGTCAGGTGTTTATATCAAGACCGCAATCTTGATTATAATAATAATGTCCAGAATGTCAGAAATGCAAAGTGACGAGACATAAGAAACCGGCGCCACAAGTCATCCAAGTGCCCAAAGTCCAGTTTACGCACATACACGTTGATTTGGTAATCTTACCTGCCGTGAACAATATACGATCACTACTGTGAATACG
This sequence comes from Eudiplozoon nipponicum, assembly GCA_029291075.1. Classification (NCBI taxonomy): domain Eukaryota; kingdom Metazoa; phylum Platyhelminthes; class Monogenea; order Mazocraeidea; family Diplozoidae; genus Eudiplozoon; species Eudiplozoon nipponicum. The sequence goes on from JAQBSW010000091.1 coordinate 76,739, forward strand.
GGATCGCACCACTCGATGGTATGAGGCCATACCACTGCCGGACATAAAGCAAGACACTGTCAGTTGTGCTTTGGAGCTCAATTGGTTCGCTAGATTTGGTGCCCCATCTGAAGTGATAATCGATCGTGGCGCACAGTTCCTCGGCGCAAAGTTCGCAGCCCTACTGAAATACTATGGTGTCAACCATTCGGTGATAGCGGCTCACAATCCGAGAGCAAATGGTTTTGTCAAAAGGCCACACGATGAACTGAAAGCGGCGCTCAAGGCCAGCCTAGAAGAAAATTGGCTTGCGGCTTTACCGAAAGTACTCCTATCAATGCGTACAAGATCTAGTGAGCCGATGACATGTAGTTCCGCTGAAATAGTATTTGACTGCCTGGCGAACTAGTCCGATCACGCTCTGAAACTGCGATAAAGATGAACGATCCAGCATTTCGGTTTCTACTTCGCACTTACCTACAGTTTATCGCTCAGAATCGGGAGATCTGTCCTACACGTTATCAAAATGGTCCAATATATAAACAAAAGGATTTTGATAGCTGCAAATAGTTCTTCGTCAACAACGATATGGATAACAGGATTCTAGCCAAACCGAAGGGCGGTCCTTATCGTCGGTTATATCGTCGTCAGAATTACATCATTTTTGAGATTAATGGCAAAGCTGAAGCTGTCTCCAAACACAGATTATCCCCAGCCGACGTTGATCAAAATGAACTGCTGTTCCGCGATGTTGACCAATCAGGCGGTGAAGAAACGATGATTCCACTTCCTGACAGTTTTGCTAACTACGGACTAACACCCGACATCTCACTAACAAACGAGACAACTGACGTCGTCACGCAGCCGCGCGATATAGAGTAACCAGAATCAGTGTCGACAGAGACAACATTAGTGGTTACACGTAACAGCAGAGCCATAACACCTCCTGTAAGGTTAGTCCCTTCATTGTGTACTAATTTTCATTGTCTGATGGTGTATGTAAAACGCGGGTTACAATCCAACGATGTTCAATTTTGACAAATATAGTGCTTTTTAAGGTCAAATAGTCTAACTCTGTTTTTCCACAATGTTTTTCTTAATTGTTATTTTTTTAAAAATCTCTGTTAGTTTCAAGTAGTTTTAATTGAGATTTCTTGAAAGCAAATTTAATTGCAATTAATAGGATTTTGTTTAATAAATATAGACACCGGCGCGCAATACACAGGTAACATGCGGTGGATTTATATGTCACTGTGTTCAAACATTGGATTTATTTAGTTTACTTGCCTCAACCATATTTTATACAACTGCTAACAGTTTAGTTATGATTTTCTCTTAATCCTGACATCAGGTGTTCTTCAATCTTTTATTCGAAACTCTATAGTCTAATGGACTTTTGCATCTTATCATTCAAAACCTAGCAAATAGTTGAATTATTATTTGTGGTGCTTTTCATGACGGTTTTGACGCGATTCCCATCCATCAATTATCATTGATAATTTTATTGTGTTTAAACTAAATTGCTGGATTTATATCATCGTACTTTTTTCAATTATTTTCATGTATTCATCACGATTCAGACATTTGCGTTCTTGATAATTACTTGTGTATAAGACATTCAATAGAGTTGACAATATATCATTTTTTTGCCGTCTAGAGTACGGTCCGTTTTGTTTAACTGCAAATGGTTTCATTCTTAGCTACACCACTTGCAATAAACGTTTGAAAATGGATGAGTTTTCTTACTTCACCCTTCGTAATTATTATAATCAAGGTTGCGGTCTTGATATAAACACCTGACCCATTAATTACTTCGTAATTGTCAGGGACTGATCAAGTGTGGATAACGACCACCATGAAAATGTAGGAAATCATTAATAAAAAGACAGCTGCCCCGAAAAGGATATCACTATAACTACAAAACATCGTACAAGTTAATACTATGTATTGTGCCTCTAATCTTGCCTTGCAGTGTAATAAGAGTGCAAGGGAAATGCCCTCCGCATCTTTACCTGAAGTGATATTAACTTAAGCCACACGTTTGTTGATTATTAATAGCCTTTCAATATCTGAATTGACGAAATTCGAAAATATCGATATTGTCAAAATGGATAAATGTAAAACTAGATTTACGCAGCTCCAAATGATAAAATTTAAAAAGAATGAGTCAAATGCTTTTGAGGGTTGATATGAGCTGCATATTTTAAAACATTTGGCTATATATCGTCAAATGGACGACCAGAAAAAAAACTTCCCGACGAAAAATTCTTGTACTTATCACAGCAGAACGCCTGTGTTTCTGATATTAATTATATACCAAGATGACAGTCTTGTGGGATATAAAACACCTTTAATATCGTAATTCTTTGGCAATTATGAAAGTTCTTTTTCTAGGTGTTGCTTGGTTTATATGTCGCATAATTGCGACTAATTGTTATGTTTAAATACTGTCTGTTGCGAAGAACTAATATATATGCAAGTATGTATTAGGTTTTGCGAACCTAGTTTATCTTTCTGGTCACAACTTAATGAATTTGTTACTAGGTTCGCAAAACCTAATACATACTTTAATTGTTATGTTGTTGTATTTATTTCCGTGCGAAGCAATAACTTTTCAACCAACTTACCTTTTTATTTCAGCACTTATAGTTGTCTTGACAGCCGTGTTTTTATTTGTACCATTGTCGGAATAAAAGACCCAGAATATTGGCATACAAAAGGTAGATGTAGCAGATTTTTGCGGTTGTCTGTAATGAAAATAGTCTCATAGACTAAACTATGATTTCTTATTTTTTTATAACGTAGTGGCTGATGGAGAACTAATGATAATTCATTTATATTTGTGTTTGTACGCACAATTTTATGTTTAACACGAGACAAAACGCATCAATACGCACTTGGCTGTTTATTAAATGCCTTTTAAAATTCACAGAGAATGTGATAACATAATCAACGTAACAATAGGAACATGGATATATACCTGATAAAGTATTCATGAAAATCTTGAATGCTTTTGATGCATTGTACATACCTCTGATTTTAAATATTTAAACAGGAAGAATAACTGAAATGAAATATTAGATACAGCCTGAAAATAGTTTAAAATTGTATATGCGTTATTCATTTTTATAAGTAGAAATGCGTCTTTAATTTAATATTATGAAACTAAATAAATTAATTTTAAATTAATGCTCCTATGAAATATTAAATATTTTAGGAGATGACCGCGACGATGGGCGTCAGATTTTTGAATGCTGCTTTCGATACATAATTATTATATATAATTATTTATAATTGCATATGTCAAAGTAATACCCAAATAAATAAATGCATTAAAACGCTCGAGCAATCCTTTCATTTGTAAGGATTTATTCATTAGAAAAAGTAGCATATGTACCATAATGAAAAGTCTAACATATGTAGTATAAAATTATTGGCGATATGGTTCACTTAATTCTTCGATGCTATGCATTATTTAGCTAAAATACATTTGAATTTAAAAAATTGGAATATATTAGCAAGCATTTTTCGCAGGAGAACACAATTTATTTTATCTTCAAGTCATTTGTTTATCTTACGCACAGTGAGCCAGAGATAAAATAATTTTAAAACGGATTTGTGTACAAACGACGTAGCTAGGGCTTTTAATGATAAAACAAAATATGAAACTATGGAAAATGCATAATTTAATGTGTTAAATTAAAATTAAACGTGGATTTAAATATGCCATATGTGTACATTAGATTTAGCGATAATCTAAAATTCTACACAAAATACCTATTTGGCATTTGTAAAATTAATGCAAAAAATATTTTATAAATATTTGTTTCGACATACAATTTCCACAGATGTTCATATTAATACAGCAGGTGTGAGACAGCACATGTTTGTAGCTGTAGTAAAGAATTTCATCGGATTTATTATTTGATTTCAATCTGCGAGTATTTTGCCACGCAGTGATAATGAACATGGCAGATAGAAATGCGTTACCAAGCATCCTAACGCAGACAAGGTAGTCATTTTTGGGTATTGGTCATAAATTAATGAAATTCCAGTTTAAATCTTTTTTTATAAAGTAAGAAAAAGCGAAGTGAATTTAAATATTAAAGAAAGGAAATTGCTATTAATGAAATTTTTTATAGAATAGCAGAATCAATAATTCTGAATTTTTAATTTTTTGTATTAATTGATAAAAATAAGATAAAAAGGCTCGTTTTTGCCGTATTTTACACATAGGGTTCTGTTGATTTGTAATAAATTATTATTGTTTACCAGTCTTCCCGACTATGTGAATAAGCGATGTTTTAATGCGTACCGTGAATATTTTACTTCAGTTGATATGCATTGAGCTAAATTCAGAATAAAAACGAATGAAATAACAAGAGATTAAGCAACTATAGGTCGGTAAAATCTTGAACTTCCTTCATCTTCAGATGATGTAATTTTTGGCCTCAATTGATGGGTTCTCACTTGTCCCTTCTTCTTTAAGCCTTCAATTAGCTGATTGTCTGAAAATGACGTTGGATCAAGATTTTCCATTGTTCTTTGTCCTAATTTCGATACTTCATTTCCAGTTTCATCTTCAGGGTTGACACAATACGCACAGGAGTAAAACACAACTTGTGACAAATGTGGTATTCTCATTCAAGACAGATATATTTATATCTATTTTAATTCTAAAAGTACTTTTAATTGTCTTCCTAATATCCGGTCTTCATACCTAGTCTCTAATACTCAAATGTATACAAAAACTTATCCCTGTCCCCCACTGCGCACACAACTACTTATAAACATGTGTATTTTACTAAAGTGACATTTATTGTATAACTATAAGCACACTTAATGTATTGACAAACACGCCTATCACTGATATCTATATTTTAATTTCTGTTCCGGACGCATATAAAGATCAACAAATTTTGAATTCAATGTTGCAGTAATCCTCACATGCCCCCCAGTTCACCTAATTCAATCGTTTATAGACAGAGAGATTAAAAAACTATTGAAAGTCTATAGAGTATTATTCTAGCGTTTTGACAAGAAGGAATACGGAGTTTACACTAACCAAATCGTCTCTCAGCCAAATACACATTAATACTCATATCCTATATAAATTAGTTCCTCAATTAAAATATCTGTATCGTATATACCTATATAATAAATTTTATATTTAGTTACTTATTCATAATTACGTACATACTCACTTCATATATAAAAAAGAAAAAAAACATTCCATGTAATTCCATAGGCTATATATAATGTATATATAGATAAGCATAAAAGCAACCATGTGGGTTATTCCCACATCTTTTATAAATATCTTTATATCCTTCATATATATACCTATATATATATATATAAATATATATATCTATACCTACGTGTATACACTATATATGTATATACGAATATATGTATGTATATATATATATATATATATATATATATATATATATATATATATATATATATATATATACCTACGTGTATACACTATATATATATATATATATATATATATATATATATATATATATATAAAATCAGCAATCTTTTATATTTAAATTTTATTTTTACTTATTTATATTTAAATATACACACCCACATCTTATAAAATATCCATTTATACATACGTCCACACGCTATCTCAGTATATATAGATAAGCATATAAGCAACCATGTGGGTTCATCCCACATCTTTTATAAATATCTATATATTCATGATATATATATATATATCTATATATATATATATACGTGTATATACCATATATATAATATGAATCTCATACAAGCAACACTGTGAGTCCCGCAACGGATAAATTATATCAGTCAAAATACTTTTTATATATCTCTTTTATTGTCTATCTATATACCCCTAGATATAAATATATATATATATACATATATGTAGATATATGTATCTATAGGCAATTGAAATGGGTTCTTTTAAAATTCAACCACTTACAATTTCTCCTTGCGTGTATAGTATATATACTAATTTTACTCACAATTTATATGTATATATAAATATCAAAGTGTATATATATTCCCGTCTACACCTCATATATATATATATATATTTATATATACATAATGCCTATCTCAATTCACATAAGCAACCATGTGAGCTTTTCTCACCTTATATATAAAATCTAAATATTCTTCTACAAATTAGGACAAAGAACAATGGAAAATCTTGTTCCAACGTCATTTTCAGACAATCAGCTAATTGAAGGCTTAAAGAAGAAGGGACAAGTGTGAACCCATCAATTGAGGCCAAAAATTACATCATCTGAAGATGAAGGAAGTTCAAGATTTTACCGACCTATGAGTGCTACCAATTGTCCCGCACAAGCAAAATGCGGTCAAATCCGAAACAAAAAGGACAGCACTGAGACAACAAATACATCTTTTAAGAGATTAAGCACTTTGGAGTTGTATTTTGTTTAAAGATCCCATTAAATTAGAATAATTATAACTAAACATTTATCCACATTTACCTAAAGTATTTACTTATAAAATCAGGCTACTTACAAGTCTAAGTAATACTCTTTTAAGCAATAAATAATCAAACGAACCTAAAGACATTATTAACGACATCAGTATATTCTGACACTTACGTGAACAAACAATAAAGAAAATATTATTTAATGAATATAAGCGCCATTCGTTTGTAATTTAATTGTTTTGATGATTTCCGTTTCATGGACCATCATTGAAATATGTGGTTGAACATTATAATTCAATACGCATCAAATCATTAGACACTTAATTATGTTGCGAATAGGGTATGGCTAGAAACACAAAACATCACAATGAAATTTATTTTGAAACCCACGGCCTGGCTTTTAATAATTTTCCTCTTATTACTTTTACGAAAAATTCAGGTATACCTAATTTTTTAAGATTGTATCTTATTCTTTATGAAATTTTGGAGTATATAATATTTTATTTGAATGAGGAATATTTTCTTTTTGACCTTGACTATGAATGAAAAGTTAACGCAGATGAAAGGATTTAGAAATCTTGCATAAACGAAAATTATACTAAATTTAAGTTGTAGGGCAATTCAATTCAACAGTAGCAAATCCATATGCTATGTCGCCTAGGTCAATATGATGGTTGTACAAATATCTAAAAAAATAATATTCCTTGTTTTTTTACAATAAGAATGTTCCATTGGATCGTTAAAGTGATATATTGAAGAATTAAATCCACAAACGTTTGTAGTGATGTGATATTTTTAACCAAACACAACTTTACCCGTTGGAGATAATAAGAAGTTAATACGAGAATAGATTTATATCACAAATTTTCCATTGCAACTATGAAGGTAAATGGTGGCAAAACATTATATATTGTGATCTCTTTTTTCATCCATACCGACTTGGAAATGTTCCACCATGTGCAAATAATTCATACTATTATTTCCTTATTGTTAGTATTCATGTATTTTAAAAAATGAACCGATCTTTTTTGATAAGCCTCATTTGATCCTTTTGTTTGTGAATTAATGTAATTGTTCCTGTCAAAATTTACTGTTTTGTTAATTGAGCCCAGTAGGATATAAATCAGACTATAATTTTGAGTACAAAATTTTCAAGGAAATGTATAAATTCATAATACAAACTATGTTGCAAAGCCGCGATTTGCGCTATCATTTTCGCAAAGATGCGATTGATCCAGAATTCGAAGTACGCATCTGTTTTGTATTCGATCAGGCTGGGTTCATTTTCGTCCCTTATTTCGGACGACTTGAACATTTTCCATATTAGCAACAGGAAATGAGATGCGATCAACTTTTCACTAACCAGCAACGTTTCGCATCTTCATTTCCGGCACAGTCCTCACAACAGCAGATTTAATCAAATTTGTTAACATCGTTCGAAAATATTTATAATTATAATTTAGTTATTATTTAACTAACCAATATATATATATATATATATATATATATATATATATATATATATATATATATATATATATATATATTGTATCACGCGTTACAACCCAACGATGTTCAATTTTGACAAATATAGTGCTCTTTAAGGTCAAATAATACACAATATTTCTCTTAACTGTGATTTTAGAAACAATCTCTGTTAGTTTCAAGCAGTTTTAATTGAGATTACTCGAACTGAAATTTTTTTTGTAATTAAAAGGGTATTGTTTAATAAATAGAGACACCCGCGCGCAATACACAGCGAGCTTGCGGTGGATTAAATTGCAAATGTGGATCGATAGATTTTCTTTGCATTCATATATGATTTCACGCATCAGGACATCAGATGTTCTTCAATCACGTTCACGAATTCTATAGTTCTATGGATTACTATAACTTAATCAATTTAAAAACCTACCAAATGGTGGAATAATTATTTGTGATGTTTTTCAAGACTGTATTAGATGTTGCGAACCTAGTAACAAATTAGTTCAGTTGTGACCAGAAGGATAAACCAAAAGCAGCATGAACGGAAAGTATAATCTCATGCACATTTTTACCGGGAATTTGAAATAGCAGCAATTATACTGAGGTAAAGCTTCGTCTGCCAAATGTATTATATATATATATATATATATATATATATATATATATATATATATATATATATATATATATATTGATAGTTTCTAATTTCACCATTTTTTAAAATGTAAGAACAAAACAACGTACTCCATGGAATAACATTTATTAATAAATCTTATTTCTACCAGTATCTACAGCCATTATTCTGGATTCGTTAGTATATTCATTCATTCAATCCCACTGTACATGTGTTGTAACCAATCTCCTCTTCGTTATTCTAGCCTTTGTTTTGCGCAATTTAGACCACTACTTTTGTGCAATTTAGACCACTCCTTTTGCGTAACGTCATTTGGTGTGTCATCGCTTTCATTGTAATTGCGTCCGTAATTGATGTATGTGTCGCATTTTGCGAAGCGTTGGTTATTTTTAAAGGCATGTCAGTCATGTCTTTGTTCCAGTCCAATTTAATTTCTTTTTGAATTATTTTCTGCACGTTTAAGCAGGGCTTCAGCTTATTAATTGCAATAGCTTCAAAAGCCAGAAGCATTTTCTCTGTTTTTGCCTTGTAGAGAACTGAAAAATTGTTACTACTAACAGCATGACCTGTGAGTAGTACATGCTGTTAGTAGTAACAATTTTTCAGTTCTCTACAAGGCAAAAACAGAGAAAATGCTTCTAGCTTTTGAAGCTATTGCAATTAATAAGCTGAAGCCCTGCTTAAACGTGCAGAAAATAATTCAAAAAGAAATTAAATTGGACTGGAACAAAGACATGACTGACATGCCTTTAAAAATAACCAACGCTTCGCAAAATGCGACACATACATCAATTACGGACGCAATTACAATGAAAGCGATGACACACCAAATGACGTTACGCAAAAGGAGTGGTCTAAATTGCACAAAAGTAGTGGTCTAAATTGCGCAAAACAAAGGCTAGAATAACGAAGAGGAGATTGGTTACAACACATGTACAGTGGGATTGAATGAACGAATATACTAACGAATCCAGAATAATGGCTGTAGATACTGGTAGAAATAAGATTTATTAATAAATGTTATTCCATGGAGTACGTTGTTTTGTCTATATATATATATATATATATATATATATGTTGAGTAAGGGTTTCATGTGCTCTAGGCTTATTCATATATTGAGTTTAGTGACTGAGACAAATTTTTTGTTTAAAATCTTTGATGATTCAAAAATATATTTCAAATATAAAGAAACTGTTTTGTAACGAGTTTTACGCAATAAATAAAATCTGCTTTTCTGTGTACTCTGCTGTTTATAGTGGCCTAATGAAAGGAAGCTCCGTAACGCTGCCAGTCAACAAAGATTAGATCTTATTTCATTTCTATTAGCTATTACGAACTATGTTGAATACTTCGGTAGAAAGAGATGAATACTCAACAAGCTAGATCATAAACAGAAAAGTTGCGTACTTGGAATCGGTGATCATTCGGATCTTTGCAAAACTTGTAGTGCAAAGCAAAAACACACGGAGGCCAGTCGCGACCTTGCAACATATGAAGCTTGAAACCCGCAAAATTTCAAAGGTTATTTGTAAAACCACTGTGTATTCTAATAAGAAATATATTTCAGCTGTGCTCTTTGACGATACATTTTTTGCCTTTTAACGCATAACTCTGAATAAATAGTTAATATTATCTAAGCATCACTAAAGTTATTACGTATTTTTTTATTTAAATCATAATGAACTTTAATTACGTGAATTTATTTGATAGTTAAAGCTCAATGCTTGTACGTGCTTCTTCTACTTGCATAAATCCGACTGCAATTTGTTTATCCATAAGGCTTCGTATGTGGCTAGCTCTCTTTTGCTATTTTATTTGGGAATTGTTTTTAGTTCTACCTCTGGAGAACATACGTGAAATGTTCCATTATGTGTTGCCCAATTGCAGACGTGTATTCACCATTAGATTTAAAACAAGCGTTTAGAGTGAAATGTTGTCCCATTCGAGTAATTAACCGTCTGGTTGATCGACTTACGTAAGTTGATCGAAAACTTGCGCATGTATGTTAGTTAATAATATTTGATGTCGATATTAACGGCTCTTTCTATTTGATTGCTGGCAACGGAAAGTGTGTTTTGCCTTAGTAACACCCATAGTTTAGCTGCAGAAAATATGCGTGTTAATACGGCGTCACCTTACTTTTTTCCTATTCGGGAAACTGCACCCCTTTTTAATAGAAGTTCAGGAAGTCCGTTCTATTTTATGGTGTGTAATACGTCTGTTTCTGTTTAATCCCACTTTTAACAATTGATTCAATTATTTGTCTAGGATAAACATTTGACATTAAATTGTTATTGGTTTATTATATTCGTGTTTGTACATATCTTGTATAACCAACTTGTCGATTCTTGAAAAACATCCACGAATTATTGATGTTTTACATTTAAACGGCAAAAATCTGCTGTAGTGCAAATATTTTGCATAACTAGTTTGGTTAATGGTAGATTGTTCTGTTGAATTTACCATTAATCTCTTTCATTAATATTACAACGAGGAAAAGCAGACGATCATTTTTCGTGTGCTCTGAAGAGAAATCGGCATTATTAAATGCTCGATTAAAACTTTGAAGCAGTGCTTGTCGCTGCAACCTGTTCATAAGAAAAATATCATCCACATAACGTATATATTCTGCACATTTACTTATATAACTCATTAATCATATGTTTTCAAGATGCTCTACGAAAATCCCGCCCTAATATCTAAAGAATTTAATGGTAAATTAAACATTAGAATCTGCCATAAAACAACCTATTCTGCACAGTATTTGCAATACAGCAGTTTATTTCCGTTTGAATAAATATTATCAAGGGATGGTGGCAGCTTTTCAAGAATTGACAAATTGGTAGATCAAGATTCAAACGAAAAGGCATATAATAAAGCAATTAACAATTTAATGTCTAACAGCTATAATAGACAATAAATTTAATCATTAATTAAAATGGGAATAAAACAGAAACAGACGTATTACGGACTAGCAAATAAACCGAACTACGTGAACATCCCATTAAAGAGGAATGCACTTTTCCGAAAAACAGAAAATCATGCTGAAGCCGCGTTATTACGTGTACTTATTATAGCCAAAGTACGAGTTTTATTTAGGCTTATACAATTCAAGTTACCGTTAATCAAATAGATATAGCTGTTAATGTCGACATCAAATATTATTTAACATAATACATGCGCAAGTTGTCAATCAACTTACGTAGGCCGATCTATCACGTGGTTAATTACTCGAATGAGAGTACATTGTAACTTAAACGCCTCTTTCAAATCAAATGATGAACGCACGTCTGTAATTGAGCAACTCATCTTTGTAACATAATAGGTAAGTTCTCCAGACTTAGAATTTAAAATAATTACTATATACAATAACAAACTTTAGCTAGCAACATAAGAATCCTGATGGATAACAAAATTGCAGCCGGATTTACGCAAGCTGGAAAAGCATGTTCAGGCATTAAATTTGAACTTAAGAAGACGCACGAAATTGTTTGTGCTTTATAATATTTCAAACTCTCTGCACGTTTATAATTTTGTCATGCTGTTTTGCCTTCCTTTTTATGTATAAAGGTATCTTGGTTTGGAGATACCTGAGGAGACAATGCGAAAGCAGCATTTCTTGATTCTGATCAAATTTATTTCGGTTTTTGAACATGGAAAGGGCACTATGAATTTTATTAATGGTCACCTTTCAAAGGAATATATATATATATATATATATATATATGCATACTTCAAGAATTATTTAATTTTCAAATCCCTAATAATATATCATTGATATGTAGAAAAATATTTTATTTTCATTTGAATTAATTACGATTCCGATACATATTACTCAATTTAAATAAGCGGCTTATTTCTGCCTGAAATTAACTCAACAGCGATATCTGGTTCTTTGTAGACATCTTGTCCAAAAAACACAGCGCATTTAGTGAATGATCCACGTTTATATATATATATATATATATATATATATATATATATATATATATATATATATATATATATATATATATATATATATATATATATATATATAATGTAAGACGAAATATTATGCATATATTTTTATTGAAATTATGCATTATATTAATTATTGCTTGATAATTAACTGGAAAATGAATGAAAAATGATTTAGTGAAGTATTGTAACAGTGTATAATTCTGAGATTCAGTATTTGTATAAAGCATTTAGAATAAAAATTTGATTCTCTTTTAGTGTATAATTGTGAAATGAATTTTTATTACAGGAAAAATCTCATTAATTTGCATAAATATGTATCATATTTAGAGAAATATAATCGAAAATATTTAAGACAGTATTTATTAGAAATTAAAAGAATGAAGTTTAAAATGTAATTGCGTAGAGCATAGATTTACAATAATTTTAATGAGATTCTACGAAAGTGGTAAAAGAATAAAACAAATAACCGAAACATATTGAAAATACAATCGCATTGCGTAAACACCTATTGTAACTATTTGTAACACGCGGCTCCGCATTACAACCCAACAAAGTTCAATTTTGACACATATAGTTTTCTTTAAGGTCAAATAGTCTAACTCTGGTTTTTGCCCAATATTTCTCTTAACTGTGATTTTAGCAACAATCTCTGTTAGTTTCAAGCAGTTTTAATTGACATTTCTTGAACTGCAAATTTAATTGTAATTAATAGGGTTTTGTTTAATAATAATGCACACTTGCGCGAAATT
>JAQBSW010000091.1:95000-297060 GCA_029291075.1 Eudiplozoon nipponicum
GCGAGGATGAGAGCTCCGATATAAGGGGTATGAAGGGTTGGATGCTGTGGGGTTACTGAATACGATGACCATGTCATACGCACATTTGAACAGCTTGAAAAGGTTTTCTTCAACCTGTATTTGCGCGAGCGTAAGGTTGAAGAGAATAGGACCAAGTACGGAGCCCTGTGGAATACCGAATCGGATAAAGGCTGGCCACAATTGACTATTCCCGACTTGTACAGTCGCACATTGGTTTCGGAGATAGTAACTGATAAGATTGAGAACGTTTTCGCAAATACCGCTTCTCAGTTAGGCGGATTCAATTGCTGAAAATGACAGCGAGTCAAAAGCCTTGAATATATTCAGGACGAGGAGAGTGCACTCATGACCTTTAGAGAAGGAGATGTAGCAATGACTGAGAACACTAACTAAGTTGGTAGAAGAGGAGCGGCCATTAAAAAAAACCATGTTCATCATCGAGGATATAGAAGTTTTCCTGAGACTTAATGAAGGGGTACATATGATCTTACAAGACCCTGTCGAAGATTTTGGTGAAAGAATGGACGAGAGAAATGGGGTTGAGATCTTTAACTGAGGAGATCGACGAAGTGCCATTTTTAGGGATAGGAGAGATCGTCGAGTTAAGCCATTCCGGGAGAAGATAGGTGGTTTAGAGACAATGGATAATAACATCAGCAATAAGAGAGAAGACGTTTCAGCCAAGAAGTGCAATCATGCTGACCGAGACACCATATTGATCAAATTGGTGTTTAGATTTAATGTCTTTAATTGCTTGGGTGACGGAAGCCGGTGAGACGTTGAACCAGCGTAGGATCTCGGTATCTCTGTTGTCTAACATCTCAGCAGGCGGAGTGGGAGTGGAAAAGGAGTCGAGGAGGTAAGTCAAATTATCGTCTGGGAAGCAGGATTAGTTTGACTAAGAGAAGTTAATATACGAGGTTTTGAGCCTTTGCAGCAATTGGTGTTTGTTGATAGCGAACTTTGCTCAAGGGCTAGGAGCTGAGCCAATGCGTCTGTCGATGTGGAGCGCTTGTTCGTTTATAAACTGTTTAATGTGCCCATCGATATGTCGCAGTGCGAGGGCGCGAGCAAGTGACGGTATGCGTAGTCGAGAGTTGCGTGCAAGGTTGTCGCGTGCCTTAAACAGAGTGTTCAACTTATTCGTCGCATGTCTGTGTTGAAAAGAGGAGGTGGATTTAAAGTTGGAGGATAAAATTTTATGGACTTCGGAAAAGCATGAGGAGAGATTGGTTTGGAGAAAGGGGTCCCTCCAGTTAACGGCGTCACAGAGTCGGTGGAACACATCCCAGTTGGCGAATCGCCTGAATGATTGAGTGTCTTTTCTAGGGATAAAGGATAAGAGAGGAATGAGGAAGGATATCTGACAGTGATCAAGAATAGGGAAGACCTCCCGAGAATGAACATCAGTCACCTCTTCTTTTGGAGAGGACACAGTCCAGTTGGTTGTTCCCTCGGGTAGGAAAGTGCACGAATTGGTTTAACAGGTTATCCGCGAAGAGTCGAAGCAATAAGTGACTTTCGGTAGCTAGATTATGCCAGTTAACCATGGGGAGATTGAGGTCACCCACAACGACGTACCGATCGCAGTGCAGAATAAAAAAGAAGAAGATAGAAGTTGGGCCCCGCGAGTGTCGTCGATGATTGAGAGATAAGGGGGTCTGTAGACAACACAGGTAGATATGCTCTGATTATGGATTTGTAGCTGAAACGAGAAAAATTCCAATCCTTGAGAGTTCGATGTCGACAAACGTTTGGGCATGAGAAGGGATTGGACATAGGCAGCTAGTCCGTCCCCACGACCGAAAGTTCTGTCGCTACGAAGGAACGTGTAACAGTGAATGAGGAAAGGTCATCACAGTGGATGGAAGGGGACAGCCAAGTTTCAACAAGGAAGCATATGTCTATCTTGTTAGAGGATAGAAAAGTTCGTAGTTGATTGATTTTTGGCGTAAGTGATCTGCAATCGATGAGAATTGCTCAGATTACTCTGAGAGAGGGATGGTAGGATCGGGGGGAAAAGAGTGCGGGGGCTTTGCGCTGGCGGGCTGATGAGGGTGACTGACCGCTCGTTGACGAGGATGGAGTGATCAGCGTCGATCTGGATCTTTTTTACACTTTAGGCCTGTGTAGTAGAATCCTGAAATTAAATCAAATTGACGTAGCTATCACTTTTCTGCAAAAAAATTTTTAAAATTAACTTTAAACTTAATTATAAATTTGTATAAATTGAACGAAATTTAACTTTCATTATATTTTCAACAGAATATTGTAAACAAATGTAAATATGTATAGACTTTTTAGAATTTGATTGTGCTGAAAAAATACATAATATTTTAAATACATATTGGAATTTATTTGATCATTGGGAAATAACGTTAAAGCCTAGTGTAATAAATAGCAAGTAAAAAATAATAATCAAAATAATCAAAATCAAAATAATAATCTCGCTGAAAATACTCTAACGAAAATGTGACCATCTTATTCATCATTTAAATCAGAATGATATTGCAATAATATTAAGTTTCAAATCTTGCTTAATATTAGTAATAACATTTTATAAAAATCATATTTCAATTCCTTAAGAATATTTTTTGTCTGTCCATCCTTGATATTTGGTTTACATTATTGGTAAGACAGTCAATGTAACGAATGATTGCACTAAATTAAATTCTTGCTTATTTATGTAAATGAAGCGTGGAATTCCTACGCTTATTCAAATGTAAGCTAGGTAATACTCACCTGGTAGCAAATTAATTCGTATAAAACCGGAATTGCAAATCAAAATCAAAAAGAATAAAGTTATTATATAATGTATCCATATGTTTAGTTTTTACTGTGTCTCATTGCTAGAACCATGTACAATGAAAGTACCCACTATAAATGTGATCTCATACGAAATTGTGTTCAAGCCTTAATAAAAAAGCTATTTAAAGTGCTCGTCAAATCAATAATTTACTTTAAACAATAATTGATTGCGCGGGTGGTGGTAACAATTCTTTAAATCAAGTTTGCGTGCTTGAAGTAAACACCAATCCCATTGTATTTAACCAGTCATCGAACAACATAACAAAACTACCGCCAGCTGCAACGCACTGACGCGTTTCGACCTTCCATGATCATCATCAGAGTACGACGGCAAACTGACTATCGAGGATCAAACCGCATTGAATATATATGGAAATCAAATTTAGATATGCGGCTCTCACCTCTAGCAGTCTTGCATACATTGAACTTGACTGGAAATGTCGGCTGCACAATTTCTATGCAGTCACGAACATTAACTGTTTGCAGCTTTCGCCACATATACATATATAGGCAATACAATTTAAACAATAATTGATTGCGCGGGTGGTGGTCAAGTTCAATGTATGCAAGACTGCTAGAGGTGAGAGCCGCATATCTAAATTTGATTTCCATATATATTCAATGCGGTTTGATCCTCGATAGTCAGTTTGCCGTCGTACTCTGATGAGGATCATGGAAGGTCGAAACGCGTCAGTGCGTTGCAGCTGGCGGTAGTTTTGTTATGTTCTTCGATGACTGGTTAAATACAATGGGATTGGTGTTTACTTCAAGCACGCAAACTTGATTTACAATAATTTACTTATTTCAGTGATTTCGTGGATTTCCTGTAATAATTTGAGTTCATTATTAGTTGTAAACTAAACATATGTATACATTATATAATAACTTTATTCTTTTTGATTTTGATTTGCAAGTCCGGTTCTATACGAATTAATTTCCTACCAGGTAAGTATTACCTAGCTTACAATTGAAAAAGCGTAGGAATTCCACGCTTTATTTACATAAATACGCAAGAATTTATTATATATATATATATATATATATATATATATATATATATATATATATATATCATCATCATCACATATACACCTGCTGTATATGGTTCATTTTTCCTTTCCAATTTGAACTGATTTTATAAATATATACGCAGTACATAATACAAAATTATATATATATATATATATATATATATATATATATATATATTTATATATATATATATATTCTTATAATTAGGAAAACACAAATAACAAAGTGGATAAAGGCCATTTATTTCGTAAATACTAATCATCTCTTATACAATCATACATATTTATACATTTTGGGTTTTCAATTGATTATGCTAATGGTAACAAATCTGACTCGTTTTTACTGCTGTTTCTTGTTTTGACTAGTTGGTGAGTGTGTATGCGTTTGTGCTTGTGTTGTGTATGTGTGTTTGCATGTAAAGGTATACTCGCAGTATTGCGAAATGATGTCTGAGGTCTTGTCATTATTGTTTTGATAGCTTGAGAATTAACAATTCTGCGCAGTGTTCACTGTTACGTATACAAGTGCTATTTTTCCCAGTATAGTTGATCGTTTCACCTCGTTGCGTAAAGTTGTCGTTTTCGCGTGGTAACAACGCCAGTGTTGATTGCAGTGTTAAACGCTCACATTGTTTGGACAATATATATATATATATATATATATATATATATATATATATATATATATATATATATATATATATATATATAATTAGGAGGAGCAATATCACACTAAAAGAACACCTAGCTCGCAGAACCTATTACATTAGCTGAAAACCCTCGTTCAGTTTGTCAATATACTGTACATTTGAAAGATAACTCGGAAACACTAATTTGATGTATATCCATCTGCTTCAGTTATATATCTATGTATATCTATATTCTAGAACACTTTCTTCTGTGTAAATTTTTAAACCAAGTTTCATTAACACAAAATGATATGGGCATGTGAAGCGGGTTATATTAAATATTCCTAAATGGTCCTGCAATTATATATCAACTCTGGATAATGTAATGTTTGGTTAGAAAATCTTGATAGAATTATAATAGTAAAATAATTTTAGCGGTTAAAGCATCACTTTATTTTAAAAGCATTGGAATGGATATGAAATTTGTAGTGGCATTTGGAATAAGGTTTTGCGAATTTTTTTAGCAATTGTTTCGTTCTTATTTGCAAAGTTACCTTACTCGGTGCGCACTTAAAAAATCACTCTTCAAACCAAGGAGTATACATCTAGTTTAGTATTGAGCTATATTCTGTCCATCGGTAAATGATGTACATTGATTATTAGAGACCTTTTCTAAAATAGTTTATCTTAACGTAATACATCAATTTTCGAATTCTGCTGATAATTATTCAATTTCAAATTTAATTTGAAATGTGATTCAACCATAATCATGTTTACTTATTTACGTGTTTCCTTTTTTACTTATTACATGCTGTAATCACATAAGAATAATAATAAATATAATTCATGCTATGACATGAAATTGTAATTGAGGAATTAATTGCCGCCTATTCCATGTGTCATATGGCAACTAAATTGTGTATTGGTTCTATTGAAATATTTAGATTAAAAGAACAAAACGAATCATAAACAGATTAATTCGGATGTTTATAATAATAAAAATACAATAAAACTACTGGTCATTTTGTAAGGTCAAATCAGTGAGAATTAGCTCAGGGAAAGGCCATTAATAGAAAGTGGTAAGGTCTATTTGACTATCAAATTTCTTTAAAATCCTTGAAAAACCTACTATACTTAGGACAATTTTATATGTACAAAATATACTGATAAAATCTCATATTATTTTCCTAAACAATGCCTAAATACTTAAATATTTTGGAATGCACATCCTACAACAACTCATATTAAAGAAGGTTTTCGCAAATAAAATTTTTCACAATGTTATTTTTGCAAGAATATAATTCATCAGTTTATGAAATGAAATTTCGTGTAAATTAATATCCACAAAGAAATATTTGTCGTGCTAAAATCTAACGGAAAATAATGAGACTATACAAAATTTTGTGCTCACTTAAATATACATAAATGACATTCTGTTAATTTCGGCCAATTTCATGCATTTGTGATTAAAATTGTGAATTTTTTATAAACCAGATGTAATAAATATTTTATGTGCATTTCCAAGCAAAATAAGTAATGTATATCTTACACGTTGATGCCCCATGATTCACCTGCCCATTGACAATTTTAATAAGGAGAGAGCAGTTCGTCCTTTTGGTAGCATTGTCACGACTTTTTCGGACAAAGCCTAGGAAAGGTCTATGTCACCTTGGAATCTAAATATTGCTAGAACCAATTTAATTTTGAACACCTAAAATGTTAACCGTGGTGTATCTGAAAAGTATATTTATCATACCGTCATTGGAATTTTACATTATTTCATTGTGAATATCTTTTTCGACAAAGGTCATTTTTAAAATATTTATTTTGACACAATAAAAGCCGTATTTTAATTATGCTCAGACGCGGTCCTACAAATACAATATTGAATAAACCAGCGTTTTCTTAAAGCTGTCATTTTGAATTAAATTTCGTAAACAATTAACGTTGCTGACAGTGAAAAAAAGATTATGGGTTGCTCTATTGCCTCTGACGTAGGCGTCTTGTATTTCAGTGCATATTATATTATAGGAGGTTTTGCAATTATTGTAATATGTTTTGCGTGGAAACTGTCTATTTCGTAATAACATCCTACTCCTACATTTTCATGGTGGTTCTTATCACCACCCGTTCTATGATAAGTCCCTGACATTTTTCCGAAGGGTGAAGTAAGAAGACTCATACATGTTATCAGACATTAATTAAATGTTATGTTGCAATGCAAGAATCAATTCACAGTTAATCCAAAACTCCGTGCTCTAGACGGTAAAAAGTTAATATATGGTCAATATAATTAAATGTCTTATGCACAAGTAATCACTAGAAACACAATCGGCTGAACGTGATGAATTCATGTAAATGATTAAAAATGTACGATAATACAAATCAAGACTGATTAGCTATTTAGTTTAAAGTCACTGATAATAGATGAGACGAAACACAATAATTAATGGACAAACATCGTGTAAAAACAGTCTTAAAAAACAATCAAAATAATTATTTCACTATTTTCTAGGTTTTGAATGTTTGAATTATATAAATTCATTGAACTATAGAGTTTTGAAAAAGAGATTAAGAAACACCTGAAGTTTGGTTGATTATAATCATTATTTGACTGTTAGTAGTTGTGTAGAATGTGGATAATGCACGTTAAGTAAATAAATCCATTTTTTGAACACAGAGGTATAAAAATCAACCGTATGTTACCTGGGCATTGCGTGCGGGTGTCTATATTTCTTAAACAAAACCCTATTAATAATAATTAAATTTGCAGTTCAAGAAATCTCAATTAAACCTGCTTGAAACTAACAGAGATTGTTGCTAAAATCACAGTTATGAGAAATATTGTTTAAAAACAGATTTAGACTTGTCAAAATTCACCTTTGCTGGGTTGTAAAGCGGAGTGGCGTGTTACAATATCATCGTATTTGTTTAAAGTGGTTTAGTTAAAAAACCAGATAAATATATGGGCTTGCGTGAATCCTTATCTGTGCCATTCTTTTAAGATAATCCAGCAGATTTAAAACAGTAACTTTTGTCGTGTGGCCTATTCGTGATTTCAAATTATTTCCAAAACAACTGCTGTAATGTCATACTTTGCACTGGCTATTAACTTAAAGCCAAATGCTGTTGTAAGTTGAATTAAGCTGGTCTGCATTCGGAATTAATGAATAGGACTGGACGCTCGTAGGGACGGACAAACACAATTACATCTTGCGCGTAAATATGCATATACCATATACTGTTGATTCCTCATTTTAATCTGACATCTACAGATTAGGCTAATTTCTACCAACTGTTGATATAAATAAAGTTATTTAGCTACAGTAACCGTATCTTTATCTCTCTGAGGAATCCGAGATTCATGTAAGTTAATTTAGAGTCGCAAAACACGAAATTACGTTTACTAATATAGATTAAGTAAAAACGTTTACGAAATTTCTTTTTTAGAAAGCGGTCAATTATATTAGAACGACTGCTGGTCAGCAAGTATGGCATTTTGTGGTCTATTATATTTCGTAAACGAATTTTGTCATCTTTTTTCAATTAAAATATTCTAATATTAATTCGGCGTTTTTAATAAAGACACAAAACACGTACATTAAGACCGCAACAAGGAACGTATCTTTTCATGTTATACTTAATAAAAATATTTAATTACGCTGGTGATTATAAATTAGTCGGTCATTGCTGAATATGTGCCTAAAATTTTGATGAGTAAGCCAGGCATTTAGTGAACTATACCTGTCATACTTCTACGTCTTTTGAATGATGATAATTTGTATGTTGCAGCTAGAACCATTTGACGATTTACCCTTTAGTTTGACGGTCTTGTGTACTCATCTCCTTAAGCAGTAATTTCAAAATTCGTCATATTCCAGTAACCTAGCCTACAACATTTATGTGTTCAAAGACAATGCAAATTACTCTGGAATCTTAGCAAAGTTACTTTTTGATTGGTTGCTTATAAGCTTCTTGGGCCAGATAAGTATATAAATCACTACATCTCTGCTTCTCTTATTGTTTTAGTAAAGATTGTACATTTTCTGCACCAATATAAAGTCAAATTTTGCTTTCTCCACAGGGAACACAAAATACCAATTACTTTGACTGTGATACGTGTCTCATTTCAACAAAATTGTATTTGTTAGTCATACAAAAACAAATCAATTGTTGACTTACGAATTATAGCCTTCCGCAGCGATTAGAAAAATAAATATTAATAATGTGGTGCTCTTTATGTCTTTACAAAGCAAATTGCGTTTATCAATGAAAAACAAAACGTATTTTTATCTACTCCAAACATAAGAGGATTTTAAGATAGAAATCATGATTAGATTCTCTGTCTTTGATTAAGTGGGGACGTCTCTATTCTATACACTGGAAACCAACCAAAATTATCACAGAAACAAACAAACTCTACAATGCAACAGCAACGGAACATTTGTTTACGATTTTTTAATTGTTTAGAGAACGAATTATTAGCAAAAAAATTACTTACTTTACTTTACTGCGGCTGACTCCTTTTCGAGGATAAGCCGGCTCCATTGATTTCATGGAGTTTCTTGGGAATTTGGTACAAGTGGTGTCCCCTCACCACTCGGCATTTTGATCGAGGACGCACCTCTAGCCTTTGCACATCCAAGCGCAGTCTGCAAGGCAGCAGTAAGTTGCATGGTTGCCGGTGGCTGTTCAGAGCTCATTCGCCATTCGGACTGAATTTACTGCTAAAATAATTGGCTTAAATGAATTATAATCTCAATTTATCGTAGTTACGTTTTGATTGGAGATTCGCATTGTCATTCATGATAGCTCAAGTTTGTTTTTCACTTTTGCCAACAACAATTTTATTTTGGCCAATCAACTTTGTTATTACTTAAATTTATAAATTCTGTTTTTCTTATAATGGGAAATTTTGTAACTCTTTCTTCTGATGCTTGTGATGCTATTTTACAAATGAGCTTATTTAATCTCATGAAATTATACAATTTTTAACAATGAATTATCGTATTTATTATTAATTGCATCTAGATACAATTTCGCTGTTTCCTGCTAAAAAATTGTACATATATTAATTTATAATCTCCTTGTTCAATTGTTCAACGAATTGGAATAATAAGCCAAGCTTTCATAAACGTTATATTTTGGCCGTTGCGCAAAGTTGAATCTATTAGGAAAAGCTTCGCTTCAAACTAAATTTATTTAATATTTACTATAATTTCAGAAACAAATATCTTCCTTAAGAAAATAGTCTTTTAAAAGAGTAAATGATGAAACAATGCTTAGGCTGGACCCATCTACTACTTCCTCCAAAAAATTTGAACCACTAAATACGTTACTACAGGACGTTGCGTAACTAATGACCGTGGCGATCAAGAGAGAAACTGCTGAAAATGATTTTTTTAGTGCGTTCATTTTTAAAGAACGTAGTTTTTGAGGTTCATATCTGAGTTTCCATTGCAATTAAACCTGATTTAAATTACTGGGTCAAAAATTAATGCATGTGCCAACTATCTTATAAACATTGTATGCGTGTTAAAAATTTGCCATTAATGATTCATTGTCTGCAATTTCAACAAATATAGACTAATCAATAAAACCCATTCATAAATTATAAATAAAATTTACATGTTTGCACGTCAATATTGAATTTAATCAAAGTTAAAATATCAAAAATGTAAATAAAGCAAAATTAGATTTATCTAAACAAACAAATTAATAATTCAAACTCTAATTTCAAAAACAAAATGTGTATGAAAATATCACATTACGCATCTGTCATGTTACAATTATATCTTACGTAAAGAGATTAGAAATTATTCGAATAATGGGATCCCGATAACTTACATATTTTTGGCATTGTCCAAATAATAGCAGTTTAAAACTGGACTTATTTTTAAATCCTGCCGGCAGGATAGCGCAGTGGTTAGAGCACCAGATTTCGAAGCAGACGTGCCCAGGTTCGTATCCTGTCCGCGGCAAATTCAGGCCAGTACTTGATGAGTTCCCAATAAGGACGAAACCGGTCTACTGGATGAATTGCCTTTTCTACACTATACAATTCTTAGTTTATACTGACATATGTAAGTAATTAATGGGTCAATTGTTTATATCAAGACCGCAACCTTGATTATAATAATTGATATCACCACCCGCGCAACCAACGTTCGTTTAATTAAATGGGAAAAGAATCTTAAATAAGTACAATAAAACATATTGGGAAAGCAGATCTAATAACGCATCAACTAGTTGACTGATAAAATTTAATTAAAAATATATTTAAACGAAGTACAGAAAGTAATATTTTGAGTGTTACAGTCTATACATTATTTTGTGGAGGACTTTCGGTCACTAGCATAAGGGAACATATAAGATGCCAAGTCCGATCCAGTTTTAATGTGCAAATAGGTGTCTGATAAGATGGTTTTCTCTTACAAATCTATCAAATTAATGCCAACAATATCTTGATCTAAATAGTCCCAAATTTAAGATTAGCCTCAGTGTTTATCAAAGTAATGATAGAAAAAATAAATGTATAAAATTGTTCTCTTTGCATCAGAAATTTATTGTAACGTTAAACAAAAGAAATAAGACCCCAACTTTGGTTCATGATGAAATTTGTAAGTCATTCTTGTCAAATCTATTTTGGCTACTAGGCACCTTATGCTATAAATATATATGAATATATTTGGACGTTTTAAATATCGCAGGTTACCAAATAAATTGTTAGTGTTAAATGTTATTTTATTAAGGGTTGGTTGATATTATTTATTACATATTATTATAATGATTCTCTTCATATAAGCACCCGTCACATTACGCAAATTTAATTGCCAGTAAAAATTAAGCATTCAACAATAAATAAAAATGCAATAAATCAAGTCGATTTGTTTCGTACTTATTGGGTACTCATCGCATAATATGGAAAATTTTTCGCAAGAAGGGCTCGAACCTTGGCACGTCTGATTTGCAATCTGTTACACGGTACAGGACGATATTTCCTCCGACAAAATTAAAGTGGCATTTAGTGATAAATATAAAGCACCTTGGCTGATTGAAACGAATTTTATTTAAAAAAGAAATTATTCGTTTATTTTATAGAACATTCTTTGTTAAAATCCATGACAGTAAATATAATTTTGAATTGTGCGTAATTTCAGTTTTGGTAATCTGTATTGGACTGGCCTGACTTTGCTCAGCAAGCTGCATTTGTTACTTTAACCCAAATTACGTTTATAATTACTCGATTTTCACAATGTGACTTACACTATCCGCGTGCCCCATCGAAGCGTTGACGCGAGAGACTCTCCCGACGTCTAGTATTTCTATCCTGACTCTTATGTTGTGAAATAGCTCTCACCATATTATGCATTGTTCGATATATACCAGCAACTTCTCTACATAAGTAACGCGCCCTTTCTTGTAGCGTCAGGGTGGTTTCTGTATCTGCCCTAACTGGTTGTACCATGACCGAATCTGCGGTTACAGCATATATCTGGGGTTCCTGCTGTTTATACATTCCGTCTAGCCCTCTGAGCTTACTTGGCCAATTATCATTCATTGTTTCAAATATCTCTGATGTGGCTCTAAATCTGGATTGTAGCTCGGCTGTAAAAATAGATTTCACCACATTTCTAGATTTATTCAACGCAAAAGCTCTCGTACAAAGGCGTTCATAATACTCTAATGGTAGTTGACGCCCAAACTTTTCTAGGTGTAATAATTCGCACATTTGTGCCAATCTTCGAGGCTGATATCTCTGTTGAATTTCGGCCAATAGTAACTCAAGTGCATTATACAGATCTGCTTCCACATTTCTGTCTCTAAAAATTTCCAAGGCGCTTCTGAAATTCTCTGGAAACGCCATCCGTGCTGCAACTAATTTCATCATAGGGTGTACAATCTGGTAGGCTTTAAATATTATTTGGGCTTCTCCGAACCAACTTGAGTGCTTTTCGGATCTTTAGGACGGCAGACTGAATATTTTTGGACAGGCGCGTTCGCCATATTTTGAACAGGATCCAAACATACTATTAACTGAGAACTTCATTAATGCCAGGTAATTATTATCCTTAACTGTCCAATTGAATCTGATAATCTAGTATTCTCGTTCACATCAATTAAATTCACGCCTGCTAAATCTTCAGCTCATTTGCTTTTGCCATCAAACTTAAGATTAGCTTCCATGCTGATTGTACGTAATTATTAATTTGATAGCTTAGTTTTAGACAAACGGACTGTGTACTTCTTACGTAGCAAAACACCCGATCCAATAACCTAGAAAGATATAAGGCGTGAAAAAGCGAATTAATAAATTACCTGATCCAGAACGTCCCCAATATGTACGATTCAGAAGCCAAAATGATAGCAGGTTTATATTTTGAAAATCGAGTAATTATAAACATAAATTTTAGAAAAGGAACAAATGCGGAGGAAATATCTTCCTCTACAACTCAAACCATTCAGCTACCTTGTAGTACATTGCACACAATAGTTATTCGTGTAGATTTTTTGCGCTCTGTTTCAATTTCTAATTTTATCATCGGTAAAAGCATGTCACGATAGACATTGGCTGCATTTACTGTTTCTTTTGGCTGAAAGTGAGAATCCCTCTGGTAACTAAAAATGTATTTAATTTGGTTATATAAATAGCTTTCTTAACGCAACCTATGTACTATTCAGTTATCACATACAAAGTAAAACATCTTCAAATTATAATCTTGTGTCCGTTTTTATCCCTCTCTTCTTTTTAGCGTGATTTTGAAAAGCTACAAATTGGAGGAATATGAACCTTTGATTGACAGTGTTAAGTATTTAAGCAAAAGAGAGGAAGATAATGGGATCATGCGCAAAATTAAAACATGTCAAACAGAATTATTTATTCGTAATTAATATCGTTGCAACATTATATGTGCAGACCTTGTATCTAAACCGTGTGGTTTATGTGACGCAAATAATAGTTCTGAATCATTTTCTTCTCTTTAAAACGACGTGCCACACCTCAAATATACTTCCGTTTTGCAGACTTCTATAAGTAAATTGTTTTGAACACAGACAAAACATGTTATATATATTCCTCGTAGAGAAATTATGTATAAAATAAAGCATAAATACGTATAAATAATCTGGTTTAAGGAAATTGGGACCGCGCTGTGCGAATGAATGCCCCTTTCTTCTCACATGAGCCTTCTCCATAAAATTCATTGCATAGAACTAGTATACTGCCTTAATTTTAAATCGCCAGGAAGCCTAGATTATTAGGTTGTACACGCTCCCGAATTCATTTAGTCAAAATATGAGAGTTCGTGCAATTTGAACATTCAAGCCTGTAAATTATTTCCAAATATTCAATAATTATTAGGATAAATTCATCAACACAACTTTGATATTTGCTAAACTAGTGGTTGAGATTTAGTTATTAACTAGTTGATGAATTGCTGAAAAATGCCCAATGAAACCCAATTGGTCATAAACATGTGAAAAGTATAAATAAACTGAGAGTGATGATTGCGAACAGAGTATTCACACCAAAATCATTATCATTATTTTACTTGGTGGTAAACTTAGTCACAAAAAAATTTTCTTCCATATCTATTTCTAATGGCTGTGGATAATATTTCGTATTTCCTACCATTTTGTGCTTTGCAGAGATGTTCAGTCTCATGTTATTTTCCATTCGTCTACTTTGTTTACGTTTGGAATGGAATGAAATCAAGGGGAACACTTTCCATTTTTCCTATTTTTTCCAATACAAATTATTTCGTAATCGTTTTCAATAAATTTCAAGTCGTTGATAATTTGTTACGTGCCATCATATTTTCCGCTTATGGCGCGCCCACTGAAATGTGCGTTTGCTCCTCATCAGTAGATATTACAAATTAGGTTGTAAAATTATGCACATTCCTAGGAGATCTAACACATGTGCGCCATTGAGAAACATGAAATCGCTCTTTCTAAACAAAGCAAATTAACTTTCGGCATATGTAATATTGCGCTATGATATTCATGATAATCGTCAGACCATGTGTGCAATCTGACTAAACTGGATTAAACCGTGAAGTATATTTAAGTCATGGCAAAATTATATTTTTGTTTTTCGTCAAAATTTATTGAGACCTTGTTCCAGTAACAAGATATTCACGTTACTTATACATATTCTGCCTGCTTAAAGGGTATCAACAAGGAGTAATTAAAACGGAATGATACTCAACATTTGTCTGCGATTCCTAATAACATGTCTTCATATCTGTACCTCGTCTTTCGTCTTTGTTGATATGCAAACTCTGGATGGGTTAACCCATCGCAGACTACGTTGTTAAGCAATCTTATAAGCCATTCGTGCCAACCGACATCCAGAGAAAGATATTCGACACCAATCCCACAATAACTTACACAGGATATAATGCAACAGTTAAGCATAATACAAATCATTTCAGAGAGGAAAAAATTTACACAGACTTTTAAGTGATTGTTTTAGATTTATCAAATGTACAATTACTAAAATCATCCGGCAAACTAATTAAATTATGAACATTTCCCGATAAAGACGAAATATCTAACTCCT
The DNA here is from genome assembly GCA_029291075.1 of Eudiplozoon nipponicum. Classification (NCBI taxonomy): domain Eukaryota; kingdom Metazoa; phylum Platyhelminthes; class Monogenea; order Mazocraeidea; family Diplozoidae; genus Eudiplozoon; species Eudiplozoon nipponicum. The sequence goes on from JAQBSW010000091.1 coordinate 110,054, forward strand.
GTTAAACCCGACAAAGTTTATCGTACCAAGATTGGCGATTTTTGGAAACTTTAAAACTTGATCGTTTTGTTTACGAAATAGCCGAGTAAAATGACGGAAAATAAATCAGTTCATATTTAAGACACAAAAACAAGACTTTGTCAACGACGTATAATGAAACTTGATATATATGGCGTAATATTTGGTGCCGTCAAATATAGCACAGCCGTCGTTATTGAAAATTTCATAAAGGCCTTTAAAATAAGAACATATATTATGTGTGACAATTAAGTTTATTGATGCTCAATGGGCTATAATAATTCGTATATGAATGAATTTGTCATTTTTCTAAAGACGTCTCATTTTTTGTATAATGCCATTTTATATATAGTGATTAGCCAATTGTGACAGATTGCCGGGTCATTTTGCGAAGAAATAAATGCAAAATTTGAGGCATTTTAGTGACCGATATATATCTCATATTCTACAAATCAGAGGAATATATAATTATTTATATTTATATATATATATATATATATATATATAAATATTATATATATATATATATATATTTACAGAGATAAAGCAAGTATATAAATCTAGTAAAGTAAATAGGACCAACATAGTTTCAAATTCAATTTGGCTTTAAGGCAGATAACCACCTTAATGTAAAATCTTGCACATTATGTGGATTTTTAATAAAAGGGAGGATAATGTAAGACAACATTCATACTGCATACAAAAATATAAATTATAATTAGGTTCAAACCATTTTTTAAATAGGGAACAGGAATCTCAGTGACAAGAGTGGCAAAACATCCTAAATTTCATAAAATTCTTAATTCAACTTCTTTTCATATATATGTTTTATTGCGGCTACCATTCTTACAAAATTCTCCAGGATCTTATTGTTCTGCAATATACGGAACTATCGTCAAATCCATATATTTAAAAAAATATAAGTGATAGTATCAGACGCGCATAATTGAAGACAAACCCACGCCACGTAGATTCTGATAAAAATACTATTCCAGACTTTTTATGAATGCATGAATAATTCTTGCATTGAAATACAAATTTCCAAAGGGCAGTAACTTACATCACTGTTAATCCTCAACTAAATTTTCAAAACAATCCGTGCGTGATTTGATTACAAATTTGGCAATTATTTTTGCATTTGCGTGTGTTTGATTGCGTGCCGGAATCTAAACATGGCTTCTTTTTCAAGTAAATATGTTAATGTGAATTTCATCCAACATGCATTTAAAAAAATGTTTTAGAAATTATCTAATAGCGCAGTATAGTTTCGTTGAACAATGCAATTTTTGTTTTTACCCTGCTCTCACAATAAATTTTTTAAATGCATGAATCGTATATCAAATAATTTGGATTTCCAAGTGATAGAGTTTTAGTAAATTATTTATTAAGGGTGTGGTGTATTATATTATTTTTATTTACCTTATTTTTTGTCTCTATATGAATAAGATAAAATTGAGAGATTCAAATAAGTAAGATTTGAAAATTTGCAGCATTTGTTAGTAAAATTTTCATTTATTCTATGCATAGAATTTGTTTTCATTAACTAAATTTTGAGATTTATTTATGTCAATTCAAGCAATAAAGAAGAACAGTAAGATCAGGGCATTATTGGACACCAAATTAAATTGTTATCAACAAAATACAACAGCGAAACCGCTTTATTAACATTTATTTATTGCAGTGAAATTGATTATTGCGCAGAATAATTTGGACGATTAAGCACATCAAATATTTATTTTATTGCATGCAAAGTTTATCAACTCATTTGTCATTTAGAAACCATGAGTTGAAAAAGGAAAGGCGAGAAGAAAATAAAATGCAGGCGGACATAGGGATGTAACTGGAAAATATGTATTTCCTCATGAATTGGACATTAAGAGGCTCCTAACCTATTCGTGTCTGAGAACCCCATAGATGCCAGATCATGTGCAGTCCTATAGTTCACAGTAGAATCTGATAAGCCTGTATTTTCATTCACATCTGCACTAACTTGCTAGAGTCCTCAAATTTAAGATTAGCTTCCATATCTATCGAATTTAAATATTAATTTGATACTTAATGTTAGGCAAATCTGGATGTGAAACCTTTCACGTAGAAATGCACCGGAACAAATAATCTGGAAAGAAATAGACGCGAAGAACAGAATTATTAAATTACCAGAACGTCCCCAAATGCGTGCATCAATAAAAATAGAAGACAGTGTTAGCAGGCGTATATTGTAGAAATCGATCACACTTTTAATTAAGAAAATTGAAACAGTTGCAGCAGACCGAGATACAACCAATCGAGGACAGTAATGCTCGAAAACTGAAAATGGCGCACAATTCAAAGTCAAGTATATAAACAAAGAAAATTCTTTAAAATAAATTTAAAAAAATCTTTTTTTAAATAAAATTCGTTTTTATCAGCCAAGTTGGTTTAAATTTATCATTTACTGTCACTTTAATATGGAGGAATTTTCTTCCTCCACATACACCACCTTCTAAAAAAGACGGCTAATAAAAGAGGTAATCATGATTCTTTGGCTGACGTTGCACTCGTCCAGAACGAGTTGTGCAGAATAGCGCCCCTGAAATCGGCATCGCGCCCGGTACCGTTGACACTGATTCTTCCATATCATCTGGTAATACCAAACAGTTTTCATGTTGTGAACTGGTAGAATAAGATTTTGTTATATTAGACAACGCGTCTTCGGAGTTCTGCATTTCTTTAGCAGTCACGAACATAAACTGTTTGTAGCTTTCGCCAAATATAAATATATAGGCAATAAAATGTAACAATGATTGTTTGCTCGGGTGGTGGTAACAATTCTTTAAATCAAGTTTTCGAGCTTGAAGTAAACACCAATCCAATTGTATCTAACCTGTCGTCGAACAACATAACAAAATTACCGCCAGGCGCAACGCACTGACGCCTTTCTACCTTCCTTGATCATTGCTAGAGTACGACGGCAAACTGACTATCAAGGATCAAACCGCAATGAATATATATGGAAATCAAATTTAGATATGCGTCTCTTACTTCTAGCAGTCTCGCAAACATTGAATTTGATTGGAAATGTCGGCTGCACAATTCTATGCAGTCACGAACATAAACTGTTTGTAGATTTACTCACATATAAATATATAGGCAATAAAATTCAAAAATGATTGTTTGCTCGGGTGGTGGTAACAATTCTTTAAATCAAGTTTGCGAGGTTGAAGTAAACACCAATCCAATTGTATTTAACCGGTCGTCGAACAACATAACATAACTACTGCCCGGTGCAACGCACTAACGCGTTTCGACCTTCGTTGATCATCATCAGAGTACGACGGCAAACTGACTATCAATGATCAAACCGTAATGAATACATATGGAAATCAAATTTAGATATGCGTCTCTTACCTCTAGCATTCTCGCATATATTGAACTTGACTGTAAGTGTCGGCTGCAAAATTTCTATGCAGTTAGGAACATAGACTGTTTGTAGCTTTCGCCACATATAAATATATAGGCAATACAATTTCACAATGATTGTTTGCTCGAGTGGTGGTAACAATTCTTTAAATCAAGTTTCGAGCTTGAAGTAAATAGCAATCCCATTTTATGTAACCAGTCGTCCAACAACATAACAAAACTACCGACCGATGCAACGCACTCACGCGTTTCGAACTTCGTTGATCATCATCAGAGTACGACGGCAGACTGACTATCAAGGATCAAACCGTAATGAATATATATGGAAATCAAATTTAGATATGCGTCTCTTACCTCTAGCAGTCTCGCATATATTGAACTTGACTGTAAATGTCAGCTGCACAATTTCTATGCAGTCAGGAACATAAAGTGTTTGTAGCTTTCGCCACATATAAATATATAGGGAATTCAATTTAACAATGAATGTTTGCTCAGGTGGTAACAATACTTTAAATCAAGTTTGCGAGTTTGAAGTAAACACCAATCCAATTGTATTTAAAGGGATGTCGAACAACATAACAAAACTACCGCCCGGCGCAACGCACCCACGCGTTTCTACCTTCCTTGATCATCATCAGAGTACGACAGCAAACCGAACATCAAGGATAAAACCGTAATGAATATATTTGGAAATCGAATTTAGATATATGGCTCATACCCCTAGCAGACTCGCATACATTGAACTTGACTGGCAATGTCGGCTGCACAATTCTATGCAGTCACGAACATAAACAGTTTGTACCTTTCGCCACATATTAATATATAGGCAATACAATTTAGCAATTATTGTTTGCTCGGGTCGTGGCGACAATTCGTTGAATCAAGTTTGCCAGCTTCAAGTAAACACCAACCCCATTGTATTTAACCAGTCGTTTAACAATATAACGAACCTACCGCCAGCCGCAACGCACTGAAGCCTATCGACCTTCCTTGATCATCATCAGAGTACGACAGCAAACCGACCATCAAGGATAAAACCGTAATGAATATATTTGGAAATCAAATTTAGACATGCGTCTGTTACCTCTAGCAGTCTCGCATATAATGAACTTGACTGTAAGTGTCGGCTGCACAATTTCAATGAAGTCACGAATATAAACAGTTTGTAGCTCTCGCCACATATTAATATAAAGGCAATACAATTTAACAAGGATTGTTTGTTCGGGTGGTGTTAACAAAAATTTAAATCAAGTTTCCCAGCTTGAAGTAAATACCAATACCATTTTATTAAACCAGTCGTCGAACAACCTAACAAAACTAACGCCAGCCGCTACGCACTGACGCCTTTTGAACTTTGTTGATCATCATTAGAGTACCACGGCAAACTGTATATCGAGGATCAAAACGCATTGAATATATATGGAAATCAAATTTAGATATGCGGCTCTTACCTCTAGCAGTCTCGCATACATTGAACTTGACTGGAAATGTCGGCTGCACAATTTCTATGCAGTCACGAAAATAAACTGTTTAAAGATTTCTCCACATATAAATATATAGGCAATATAATTTAACAATGATTCTTTGCTCGGGTGGTGTTAACAATTCTTCAAATCAAGTTTGCGTGCTTGAAGTATATACCAATACCATTTTATTTAACCTGTGGTCGAACAACATAACAAAACTACCACCAGCCGCAACGCACTGACGCGTTTTGATCTTCCTTGATTATCATCAGGTTATGACTGCAAACTGACTACCGAGGATCAAACCGCATTGAATATATATGGAAATCAAATTTAGATATATGGCTCTTACTCCTAGCAGACTCGCATACATTGAACTTGACTGGCAATGTCGGCTGCACAATTCTATGCAGTCACGAACATAAACAGTTTCTAGCTTTCGCGACATATAAGTATATAGGCAATACAATTTAACAATGATTGTTTGCACGGGAGGTGGCTACAAAAATTTAAATCAAGTTTCCCAGCTTGAACTGAATACCAATCCAATTTAATTTAACCAGTCGTCGAACAACCTAACAAAACTAACGCCAGCCGCTACGCACTGACGCCTTTCAAACTTCGTTGATCATCATCAGAGTACCACGGCCAACTGTCTATCGAGGATCAAAACGCATTGAATATATATGGAAATCAAATTTAGATATGCGGCACTTACATCTAGCAGTGTAGCATATATTGAACTTGACTGTAAGTGTCGGCTGCACAATTTCTATGCAGTCACGAAAATAAACTGTTTGTAGCTTTCGCCACATATAAATATATAGGCAATACAATTTAACAATGGATGTTTGCTCGGGTGGTTGTAACAATAATTTTAATCAAGTTTGTGAGCTTGAAGTAAATACCAATCCCGTTTTATTTAACCAGTCGTCGAACAACCTAACAAAACTACCGCCAGCCGCAACGCACTGACGCGGTTCGACCTCCCTTGATCATCATCAGAGTACGACGGCAAACTGATTTTCGAGGAACAAACCGCATTGAATACATATTGAAATCAAATTTAGATATAAGGCTCTTACCCCTAGCGGACACGCAGAAATTGAACTTGACTGGCAATGTCGGCTGCACAATTCTATGCAGTCACGAACATAAAATGTTTGTAGATTTCGCCACATATAAATATATAGGCAATACAATTTAACAATAATTGTTTGCTCGGGTGGTGGTAACAGTAATTTAAACCAAGTTTCCCAGCTCGAAGTGAATACCAATCCCATTTTATTTAACCAGTCGTCGAACAACCTAACAAAACTAACGCCAGCCGCAACGCACTGACGCGTTGCAAACTTCGTTGATCATCATCAGTGTACCACGGCAAACTGTCTATCGAGGATCAAAACGCATTGAATGTATATGGAAATCAAATTTAGATATGCGGCTCTTAGCTCTAGCAGTCTCGCATATATTGAACTTGACTACAAGTGTCGGCTGCACAATTTCTATGGAGTCACGAACATACACTGTTTGTACCTTTCGCCACGTAATAATATATAGGCAATACAATTTAGAAATTATTGTTTGCTCGGGTGGTGGTGAAAATTCGTTAAATCAAGTTTGCCAGCTTCAAGTAAACACCAACCCCATTGTATTTAACCAGTCGTTTAACAATATAACGAACCTACCGCCAGCCGCAACGCACTGAAGCCTATCGACCTTCCTTGATCATCATCAGAGTACGACGGCAAAGTGACTATCGAGGATCAAACCGCATTGAATATATATGGAAATCAAATTTTGTATATGCGGCTCTTCCCTCCAGCAGTCTCGCATATATTGAACTTGACTGTAAGTGTTGGAGGCACAATTTCTATGACGGCACGAACATAAGCAGTTTGTATCTTTCGCCACATATAAATATATAGGCAATACAATTTAACAAGGATTGTTTGCTCGGGTGGTGGTAACAATTCTTTAAATCAAGTTTGCTAGCTTGAAGTAAATACCAATCCCATTTTATTTAACCAGAGTCGAACAACATAAGAAAACAACCGCCAGCCGCAGCGCACTGACGCCTTCCGACCTTCCTTGATCATCATCAGGGTACGACGGCAAACTGACTACCGAGGATCATACCGCATAAGATATATATGGAAATCAAATTAAGATATGCGCCTCTTACATCTAGCAGCCTGGCATATATTGAACTTGACTGAAAATGTCGGCTGCACAATTTCTATGCAGTCACAAAAATGAACTGTTTGTAGCTTTCCTCACATGTAAATATATAAGCAATACAATACAACAATGACTGTTTGCTCGGGTGGTGGTAACAATTCTTTAAATCAAGTTTTCGTGCTTGAAATAAACACCAAACTAATGGTATTTAACCTGTCGTCGAACACCATAACAAAACTACCGCCCGGCGCAACGCACTCACGCGTTTCGACCTTCCTTGATCATCAACAGAGTACTACGTCAAACGGAATATCAAGGATCAAACTGTAATGAATAAATATGGAAATCAAATTTAGATATGCGTCTCTTACCTCTAGCAGTCTCGCATAAATTAAAATTGACTGTAAATGTCGGCTGCACAAATTCTATTCAGTCAGGAAAATAAATTATTTGTAGCTTTCGCCACATATAAATATATAAGCAATACAATTTAACAATGGATGTTTGCTCGGGTGGCGGTAACAATACTTTAAATCAAGTTTGCGTGCTTGAAGTAAATACCATTCCCAATTTATTTAACCAGTCGTCGAACAACCTAACAAAACTACCGCCAGCCGCAACGCACTGACGCGGTTCGACCTTCCTTGATCATCATCAGAGTATGACGGCAAACTGAATTTCGAGGCACAAATCGCATTGAATATATATGGAAATCAAATTTAGATATGCGTCTCTTCACTCCAGCAGTCTCGCATATATTGAACTTGACTGTAAGTGTCGGGTGCACAATTTCTATGAAGTCACGAACATAAATAATTTGTAGCTTTCGCCACATATAAATATATAGGGAATACAATTTAACAATGGATGTTTGCTCGGGTGGTGGCAACAATTCTTTAAATCAAGTTTGCGAGCTTGAAGTAAATACCATTCCCATTTAATTTAACCAGTCGTCGAACAACCTAACAAAACTACCGCCAGCCGCAACGCACTGACGCGGTTGGACCTTCCTTGATCATCATCAGAGTACGACGGCAAACTGAATCTCGAGGAACAAACCGCATTGAATATATATGGAAATCAAATTAAGATATGCGGCTCTTAGCTCTAGCAGACACGCATATGATGAACTTGACTGCAAGTGTCGGCTGCACAATTTCTATGGAGTCACGAACATAAACTGTTTGTAGCTTTCGCCACATATTAATATAAAGGCAATAAAATTTAGCATTGATTGATTGCTCGGGTGGTGGTGACAATTTCGTAAATCAAGCATGCCAGCTTCAAGTAAACACCAATCCCATTGTATTTAACCAGTCGTCGAACAATATAACGAACCTACCGCCAGCCGCAACGCACTGACGCCTTTCGACCTTCCTTGATCATCATCGGAGTACGACGGCAAAGTGACTATCGAGGATCAAACCGCATTGAATATATATGGAAATCAAATTTAGATATGCGACTCTAACCTTCAGCAGTCTCGCATATATTGAACTTGTTTGTAAGTGTCGGCTGCACAATTTCTATGAAGTCACGAACATAAACAGTTTGTAGCTTTCGCCACATATAAATATATAGGCAATACAATTTAACAAGGATTATTTGCTCGGGTGGTGGTAACAATTCTTTAAATCAAGTTTTCGAGCTTGAAGTAAACACCAATCCCATTTTATTTAACCAGTGGTCGAACAACATAAGAAAACAAACGCCAGCCGCAACGCACTGTCGCCTTTCGACCTTCCTTGATCATCATCATAGTACGACGGCAAACTGACAACTGAGGATCAAACCGCATTGATTATATATGGAAATCAAATTTAGATATACGCCTCTTACATCTAGCAGTCTCGCATACTTTGAACATGACTGTAAATGTCGGCTGCACAATTTCTATGCACTCACGAAAATAAACTTTTTAAAGATTTCGCTACATATAAATATATAGGCATTATAAATTTACAATGATTGTTTGCTCGGGTGGTAGTAAAAATTCTTTAAATCATGTTTGCGAGCTTGAAGTAAACACCAATCCCATTAAATTTAACCAGACATCCAACAACATAACAAAACAACCGCCAGCCGCAGCGCACTCACGTCTTTCGACATTCCTTGATTATCATCAGTGTACGACGGCAAACTGACTATCGAGGATTAAACCGCATTTAATATATATGGAAATCAAATTTAGATATGTGGCTCTTACATCTAGCAGTCTCGCATACATTGCACTTGACTGGAAATATCGTCTGCACAATTTCTATCCATTTACGAACATAAAATGTTTGTAGCTTTCGCCACATAAAAATATTTAGGCAATACAATGTAACATTGATTGTTTGCTCGGGTGGTTGAAACAATTCTTTAAATCAAGTTTGCGAGCTTGAAGTAAACACTAATCACAATGTATTTAACCAGTCGTCGAACAACATAAAAAAACGATCGCCAGCCGCGACGCCCTAAAGCGTTTCGACCTTCATTGATCAATATCAGTGTACGACGGCAAACTGACTATCGAGGATCAAACGGCATTGAATATATATGGACATCAAATTTAGATATGCGGCTCTTACCTCTAGCTGTCTCGCATACATTGAGCTTGACTGGAAATGTCGGCTGCACGGTTTCTATGCAGTCGCGAACATAATCTGTTTGTAGCTTTCGCCACATAAAATCATATATGCAATACAATTTAACAATGATTGTTGCGTCGGGAAGTGGTAACAATACTATAAATCAAGTTTGCGAGCTTGAAGTAAACACAAATGCCGTTTTATTTGAACAGTCGTCGAACAACAGAAAAAAACTACCTCCAGCCGCAACGCACTGACGCGTTTCGACCTTCCTTGATCATCATCAGAGTACGACGACAAACTGACTATCGAGGATCAAACCGCATTTAATATATATGGAAATCAAATTAAGATATGTGTTTCTCTCCTCTAGCTGTCTCGCATACAATGAACTTGACTGGATGTGTCTGCTGCTCAACTTCTAGCAGTCACGAACATAAACTGTTTGTATCTTTCGCCACATATACATATATAGGCAATACAATTTAGCAATGATTGTTTGCTTGGGTTGTGGCAACAATTCTTTAAATCAAGTTTGCGAGCTTAAAGTAAACACCAAACCAATTGTATTTAACCAGTCGTCGAACAACATAACAAAAACAACCACCAGCCGCAACGCACTGAGGCGTTTTGACCCTCCTTGATCATCGTCAGTGTACGACGGCAATCTGACTATCCAGGTTGAAACCGCATTGAATATATATGGAAATCAAATTTAGATATGCGGCTCTTACCTCTAGTAATCTCGCATACATTGAACGTGACAAGAAATATCGGCTGCACAATTTCTATGCAGTCACGAAAATAAACTGTTTGTAGCTTTCGCAACATAAAAATGTACAGGCAGTACAATTTAAGAATGATTTTTTGATCGGGTGGTGGTAAAAATTGTTTAAATCAAGTTTGCGAGCTTGAAGTAAACACCAATCCCAATATATTTATCCAGTCGTCGAACAACATAATAAACCTACCGCCAGCCGCAACGCACTGACGCGTTTCGACCTTCCTTGATCATGATCAGAGTACGACGGCAAACTGACTATCGAGGAACAAACCGCATTGAATATATATGAAAATCAAATTTAGATATGCGGCTCTTACCTCTGGCAGTCTCGCATACATTGCACTTGACTGAAAAGATCGGCTGCACAATTTCTATGCAGTCACGACCATAATCTGTTTGTAGCTTTGGCCACATATAATTATATATGCAATACAATTTAACAATGATTGTTTTCTCGTGTGGTGGTAACAATTCATTAAATCAAGTTTGCGAGCTTAAAGTAAACACCAAACCCATTATATTTAACCAGTCGTCGAACAACATAACAAAAACAACCACAAGCCGCAACGCACTGAAGCGTTTCGACCTTCCTTGATCATCATCATAGTACGACGGCAAACTGACAACTGAGGATCAAACCGCATTGATTATATATGGAAATCAAATTTAGATATGCGGCTCTTACATCTAGCAGTCTCGCATACATTGAACTTGACTGTAAATGTCGGCTGCACAATTTCTATGCACTCACGAAAATAAACTTTTTAAAGATTTCGCTACATATAAATATATAGGCATTATAAATTTACAATGATTGTTTGCTCGGGTGGTAAAAATTCTTTAAATCAAGTTTGCGAGCTTGAAGTAAACACCAATCCCATTAAATTTAACCAGACGTCGAACAACATAACAAAACAACCGCCAGCCGCAACGCACTCACGTCGTTTCGACATACCTTGATTATCATCAGAGTACGACGGCAAACTGACTATCGAGTATCAAACCGCATTTAATATATATGGAAATCAAATTTAGATATGTGGCTCTCACATCTAGCAGTCTCGCATACATTGCACTTGACTGGAAATATCGTCTGCACAATTATTATGCATTTACGAACATAAATGTTTGTAGCTTTCGCCACATAAAATATTTGGGCAATACAATGTAACATTGATTGTTTGCGCGGGTGGTGGTAACAATTCTTTAAATCAAGTTTGCGAGCTTGAAGTAAACACCAATCCCATTGTATTTAACCAGTCGTCGAACAACATAACAAAACTACCGCCAGCCGCGACGCACTGACGCGTTTCGACCTTCCATGATCATCATCAGAGTACGACGGCAAACTGACTATCGAGGATCAAACCGCATTGAATATATATGGACATCAAATTTAGATATGCGGCTCTCACCTCTAGCAGTCTCGCATACATTGAGCTTGACTGGAAATGTCGGCTGCACAATTTCTATGCAGTCACGAACATTAACTGTTTGCAGCTTTCGCCACATATACATATATAGGCAATACAATTTAACAATAATTGATTGCGCGGGTAGTGGTAACAATTCTTTAAATCAAGTTTGCGAGCTTGAAGTAAACACCAATCCCATTGTATTTAACCAGTCGTCGAACAACATAACAAAACTACCGCCAGCCGCAACGCACTGACGCGTTTCGACCTTCCATGATCATCATCAGAGTAGGACGGCAAACTGACTATCGAGGATCAAACCGCATTTAATATATATGGAAATCAAATTAAGATATGTGTTTCTCTCCTCTAGCTGTCTCCCATACAATGAACTTGACTGGATGTGTCTGCTGCACAACTTCTAGCAGTCACGAACATAAACTGTTTGTATCTTTCGCCACATATACATATATAGGCAATACAATTTAGCAATAATTGTTTGCTTGGGTTGTGGCAACAATTCTTTAAATCAAGTTTGCGAGCTTAAAGTAAACACCAAACCAATTGTATTTAACCAGTCGTCGAACAACATAACAAAAACAACCGCCAGCCGCAATGCACTGAGGCGTTTCGACCCTTCTTGATCATCGTCAGTTTACGACGGCAATCTGACTATCGAGGTTGAAACCGCATTAAATATATATGGAAATCAAATTTAGATATGCGGCTCTTACCTCTATTAATCTCGCATACATTGAACGTGACAGGAAATATCGGCTGCACAATTTCTATGCAGTCACGAAAATAAACTGTTTGTAGCTTTTGCAACATAAAAATGTACAGGCAGTACAATTTAAGAATGATTTTTTGATCGGGTGGTGGTAAAAATTGTTTAAATCAAGTTTTCGAGCTTGAAGTAAACACCAATCCCAATATATTTATCCAGTCGTCGAACAACATAATAAACCTACCTCCAGCCGCAACGCACTGACGCGTTTCGACCTTCCTTGATCATGATCAGAGTACGACGGCAAACTGACTATCGAGGAACAAACCGCATTGAATATATATGAAAATCAAATAGAGATATGCGGCTCTTACCTCTGGCAGTCTCGCATACATTGCACTTGACTGAAAAGATCGGCTGCACAATTTCTATGCAGTCACGACCATAATCTGTTTGTAGCTTTGGCCACATATAATTATATATGCAATACAATTTAACAATGATTGTTTTCGCGTGTGGTGGTAACAATTCATTAAATCATGTTTGCGAGCTTAAAGTAAACACCAAACCCATTGTATTTAACAAGTCGTCGAACAACATAACAAAAACAACCACCAGCCGCAACGCACTGAAGCGTTTCGACCTTCCTTGATCATCATCAGAGAACGACAGCAATCGGACTATCGAGGATGAAACCGCATTGAATATATATGGAATTCAAATTTAAATAGGCGCTCTTACCTCTAGCAGACTCGCATTTATTGAACGTGACTGGAAATGTCGGTTGCACAATTTCAATGCAGCTACGAAAATAAACTGTTTAGAGCTTTCGCCACATACAAATATACAGGCAGTACAATCTAACAATGATTGTTTGCTCGGGTGGTGTTAAATTTCTTTAAATCAAGTTTGCGAGCTTTAAGTAAACACCAATCCCAATATATTTAACCATTCGTCGAACAACATAACAAAAACAACCGCCATCCGCAACGCACTGAGGCGTTTCGACCTTCCTTGATCATCATCAGTGTACGACGGCAATCTGAATATCGAGGTTGAAACCGCATTGAATATATATGGAAATCAAATTTTGATATGCGGCTCTTACCTCTAGTAGTCTCGGATACATTGAACGTGACTGGAAATATCGGCTGCACAATTTCTATGCAGTCACGAAAATAAACTGTTTGTAGCTTTCGCCACATATAAATGTACAGGCAGTGTAGAGGAAGCTATTTCCTCTGACATAAAAGCCTTACTTTTGTCATAACACTGTTTACACGTTGTGTTACTATGCAAACGTAGTACGAAGCAATGACATTTATATAAACAAGGTTTAATTATTTTAGTAAACAAATAACGATGTTAACAATGTAAGAATTGTTTATTAGTGAGTTTTGAGTTGTCTGTTCTGTGTGCTGGACGCAAAATGATCTCGTTAACTTTTAACATTTTTTGGTCTTATCATTACTATTTTGATTTTATCAATAAATTTGTGTTACAACGAGATCAGGTTATATAATTGCGTGTATTATTTGCTGTGATTAACATGGAGGTGTTCCAAATTATATGATCACACTGCATATGTGGATTGTCCGGGCCTGGCATCTCAGAGACTCTCTTCTGGTAATGACCAAAGGGCCTCTACAAAATTTTGGCGACCGCGCCAGGATCGACAAAGTGTTTCGTCAGATGGAACCTATGGTGTATGCAGTAATAGCAGATTCACGCCTGGAGCAGCAACTCAGACAACTCTCAGAGAAACTCCTGACCGTAGAGAATGAATTAAGTACCTTCCGCAGGGATGTTGGTTGGATAAAAAACAATAAAGGACGTTCCAACAGAGGTATGCTGAATTCTCGAAGTCAAAGTTCAACTTCCAAGCATCGGAGGGGCGAATCGCGTAAGGGTGTTCAAGGCCAACGCGAGTGGTGCATTTCGCATCGTAAATACGTCGAGTTTGGAAAGTGTCAGGTGGAGGGATGCACGTTTCCGAAGTTGGGTGGTTCCCAATTGAAAGGAAATACTTTTCCTGTAGCCCGGTCTAAGCTACCGGAATACTAGTGAAACCCCCGCTAGTAGGAGCCGTAGGGGGGGTTCCATTGCAAAGGCTCCCAGATATACCAAAAATGCCTTTAAAAGGCATACTCAATGCAAAAGAGGCGACTTGTATAAATAGCACCCAGATAAAAGACAAGAGAGTCCGAATCTCACAAAGCGGGGATCTTGAAAACATTGCCGGAGTGTCCAGCAACAAGTTCATTATTAAGGATGAATTATCTGGATTAGAATTTCTCATAGACACGGGTGCTGAGGTAAGCATAGTTAGGTCAGACGTGGTGGAAGCAGATTGCCCCACATTTGATTATCAACTATGGGCCGCGAATGGTAGTCCGATTAAAGTAAAAGGGATGAAAGAAATGTCGGTAACATTAGGCCAGAAATCTTCCTTCCTATGGAATTTTCTAGTAGCCGATGTCAAGGACCATATCATTGGCATGGATTTCTTGACACATTTCAAGCTGACATTAGACCCCAAGGCTAGGACTATCACAGAAGGCGTAGGGACATCAATACATACTGAGTCTAACGTGTCGGCAGTTAGAACAGTCATCTTACCTCGTCCATCAGTCGCACATTACTTTGCAGATATAATTGAGAAGCACCTAGCAGTGTTTCAACCTTTCAGTGCCAAAAGGATAGGTCTGAAGACAGGAGTAGAACACCAAATAGAATTGGTGGCTCCTTTGCCTTGTTCACCAAAGGCTAAACCATTGGCACAACAAAAGCAACAAGTAGCTGTGTCAGAATTTCACCAATTGCGCAAAGAGGGGATTTGTAGAAGGTTAAATTCCAGCTTTGCTTCCTCAATAGTGGTAGTTCCCAAACCTGAACCGGGTCAATGGAGGGTTTGTGGGAATTATCGTCTATTAAACTCAGTGACAAAAGGTGATTCTTATCCTCTCCCTAACCAGAGTACCTTACCCCGAGATATAATGGGATATGAGGTTTATTCAGCTTTAGATCTGCAGAGAGCGTACTATCGAGTACCAATGGAGGAGCACAATCAAGAAGACTGAGAACATAGCACAATGCAATATGAAAGCGAAAACTAGTGAAGTACAAGAACAACATGTTGAAACTCGTTCTAGAAGAATACATCGTCAGCCGACGGACTATGATTACGTCTATTTTCAAACTCTCTTTTTTGAGAAGGTGGTGTATGTAGAGGAAGCTATTTCCTCTGACATAAAAGCCTTACTTTTGTCATAACACTGTTTACACGTTGTGTTACTATGCAAACGTAGTACGAAGCAATGACATTTATATAAACAAGGTTTAATTATTTTAGTAAACAAATAACGATGTTAACAATGTAAGAATTGTTTATTAGTGAGTTTTGAGTTGTCTGTTCTGTGTGCTGGACGCAAAATGATCTGTTAACTTTTAACATTTTTTGGTCTTATCATTACTATTTTGATTTTATCAATAAATTTGTGTTACAACGAGATCAGGTTATATAATTGCGTGTATTATTTGCTGTGATTAACATGGAGGTGTTCCAAATTATATGATCACACTGCATATGTGGATTGTCCGGGCCTGGCATCTCAGAGACTCTCTTCTGGTAATGACCAAAGGGCCTCTACAGGCAGTACAATTTAAGAATGATAGTTTGCTCGGGTGGTGGTATAAATTCTTTAAATCAAGTTTGCGAGCTTGAAGTAAACACCAATCCCAATATATTTATCCAGTCGTCGAACAACATAATATACCTACCGCGAGCCGCAACGCACTTACGCGTTTCGACCTTACTTGATCATCATCAGAATAGCACGGCAAACTGACTATCGAGGATCAAACCGCATTGATTATATATGGAAATCAAATTTAGATATGCGGCTCTTACATCTAGCAATCTCGCATACATTGAACTTGACTGAAAATGTGCGCTGCACAATTTCGATGCAGTCGCGAACATAAACTGTTTGTAGCTTTCGCCACATATAAATATTTAGGCAATACAATTTTACAATGATTGTTTGCTCGGGTGGTGGTTACATTTCATTAAATCAAGTTTGCGAGCTTAAAGTAAACACCAAACCCATTGTATTTAACCAGTCGTCGAACAACATAAAAAAAACAACCACCAGCCGCAACGCACTGAAGCGTTTCGACCTTCCTTGATCATCATCAGAGTACGACGGCAATCTGACTATCGAGGATGAAACCGCATTGAATATATGTGGAATTCAAATTTAAATATGCGCTCTTACCTCTAGCAGTCTCGCATACATTGAACGTGACTGGAAATTTCGGCTGCACAATTTATATGCAGTCACGAAATTAAACTGTTTAGAGCTTTCGCCACATACAAATATACAGGCAGTACAATTTAACAATGATTGTTTGCTCGGGTGGTGGTTAAAATTCTTTAAATCACGTTTGCGAGCTTTAAGTAAACACCAATCCCAATATATTTAACCAGTCGTCGAACGACATAAGAAAACGACAGCCAGCCGCAACAAACTAACGCGTTTCGACCTTCCTTGATCATCATAAGTGTACGACGGCAATCTGAATATCGAGGATAAAACCGCATTCAATATATATGGAAATCAAATTTAGATATGCGGCTCTTACCTCTAGCAGTCTCGCATACATTGTACTTGACAGGAAATCTCGGCTGCACAATTTCTAAGCAGTGACGAAAATAAACTGTTTGTAGCTTTCACCACATATAAATATACAGGCAGTACAATTTCACAATGATTGTCGGTAACAATTCTTTAAATCTAGTTTGCGAGATTGAAGTAAACAACAATCCCTTTGTATTTAATCAGTCGTCATACTACATGACAAAACTACCGCCCGCCGCAAGGCATTGACGCGTTTCGACCGTCCCTGATCGACATCATAGTACGACGGCATACTGAATATCGAGAATCAAAACGCATTGAGTAAATATTCGGGAGTGCTAGAGGTAAGAGCCGCATATCTTAATTGATTTCCATATATTTTCATTGCGGTTTGATCCTCGATAGTCAGTTTACCGTCGTATTCTGCTGATGATCAAGAAAGCTCGAAACGCGTCTGTGCGTTGCGGCTGGCGGATGTTCTGTTATGTTGTTCGACGACTGGTTATATACAATGGGATTGGTGTTTACTTCAAGCTCGCAAACATGATATAAAGAATTTTTACCACCACCTGAGCAAAGAATCATTGTAAAATTTTACTGCCTACATATTTATATGTGGCGAAAGCATTAAACAATTTACTTTCGTCGCTTCATAGAAATTGTGCAGCGGACATTTACAGTCAAGTTGAATATACAGGAGCCTGCTAGATGTAAGAGCCGCATCTCTAAATTTGATTTTAATATATATTAAATGCGGTTTGTTCCTCGATAGTCAGTTTGCCGTCGTAATCTGATGATGATCAAGGAAGGTCGAAACGCGTCAGTGCGTTGCGGCTGGCGGTAGTTTTTTTAAGTTTTTTTACAACTGGTTAAATAAAATGGGATTGGAGTTTACTGCGTACTCGCAAACATGATTTAAAGAATTTTCACCACCACCCGAGCAAACAATCATTGTTAAATTGTATTGCCTACATATTTATATGTGGCGAAAGCTACAAACAGTTTATGTTCGTGACTGCATGGAATTGTGCAGCCGACATTGCCAGTCAAGTTCAATGTATGCGAGACTGCTAGGGGTGAGAGCCTTATATCTAAATTTGATTTCCATATATATTAAATGCGGTTTGATCCTCGGTAGTCAGTTTGCCGTCGTACCCTGATGAGGATCAAGTAAGGTCGAAAGGCGTCAGTGCGTTGCGGCTGGCTGTAGTTTTGTTATGTTGTTCGACGACTGGTTAAATAAAATGGGATTGGTATTTACTTCAAGCTCGCAAACATGATTTAAAGAATTGTTACCACCACCTGAGCAAACAGTCATTGTAAAATTGTATTGCCTATATATTTATATGTGGCGAAAGCTACAAACAATTTATGTTCGTGACTGCATAGAAATTGTGCAGCCGACACTTACAGTCAATTTCAATATATGCGAGCCTGCTAGAGGTTAGAGACCCATATCTAAATTTGATTTCCATACATGTTCATTACGGTTTGATCCATGATATTCCGTTTGACGTCGTACTCTGATGATGTTCAAGGAAGGTCGAAACGCGTGAGTGCTTTGCGCCGGGTGTTAGTTTTGTTATGTTGTTCGATGACAGGTTAAATACAATTAGAATGGTGTTTACTTCAAGCACGCAAATTTGATTTAAAGAATTGTTACCACCACCCGGGAAAACAAGCATTGTTGTATTGTTTTGCCTATATATTTATATGTGAGGAAAGCTACAAACAGTTTATGTTTGTGACTGCATAGAAATTGTGCAGCCGACATTATCAGTCAAATTCAATATATGCGAGACTGCTAGAGGTAAGAGACGCATATCTAAATTTGATTTCCATACATACTCATTACGGTTTGATCCTTGATATTCCGTTTGACGTCGTACTCTGATGATGAACAAAGAAGGTCGAAAGGCGTCAGTGTGCTGCGGCTGGCTGAAGTTTTGTTAGGTTGTTCGAAGTCTGGTTAACTACATTGGGATTGGCGTTTACTTCTAGCTTGCAAACTTGATTTAAAGTATTGTTACGACCCCCCGAGCAAACATCCATTGTTAAATTGTATTGCCTATATATTTATATGTGAGGAAAGCTACAAACAGTTCATGTTTGTGACTGCATAGAAATTGTGCAGTCGAAACTTACAGTCAAGTTCAATATATGCGAGACTGGTGGAGGGAAGAGACGCATATCTAAATTTCATTTCCATATATATTCAATGCGGTTTGATCCTCGATAGTCAGTTTGCCGTCGTAATCTGATGATGATCAAGGAAGGTCGAATGGTGTCATTGCGTTGCGGCTGGCGGTAGGTTCGTTATGTTGTTCGACGACTGGTAAAATAAAATGGGATTGGTATTCAATTCAAGCTCGCAAACTTGATTTAAATTATTGTTACGACCCCCCGAGCAAACATCCATTGTTAAATTTTATTGCCTACATATTTATATGTGAGGAAAGCTACAAACAGTTTATGTTTGTAACTGCATAGAAATTGTGCAGTCGAAATTTACAGTCAAGTTCAATATATGCGAGACTGGTGGAGGGAAGTGACGCATATATAAATTTGATTTCCATATATATTCAGTGCGGTTTGATCTTTAATAGTCAGTTTGCTGTCGTAATATGATGATGATCAAGGAAGGTCGAAAGGTGTCAGTGCGTTGCGGCTGGCGGTAGGTTTGTTATGTTGTTCGACGACTGGTTAAATAAAATGGGATTGGTATTTACTTCAAGCTCGCAAACTTGATTTAAAGTATTGTTACCACCACCCGAGCAAACATCCTTTGTTAAATTGTATTGCCTATATATTTATATGTGGCGAAAGCTATAAATTGTTTATGTTCGTGACTTCATAGAAATTGTACAGCCGACGCTTACAGTCAAATTCAATATATGCGAGACTGCTGGAGGGAAGAAACGCATATCTAAATTTGATTTCCATACATATTCATTACGGTTTGATCCTTGATATTCCGTTTGACGTCGTACTCTGATGATGATCAAGAAAGGTCGAAACGCGTGAGTGCGTTGCGCCGGGCGGTAGTTTTGTTATGTTGTTCGACGACAGGTTAAATACCATTAGATTGGTGTTTACTTCAAGCACGCAAACTTGATTTAAAGAATTGTTACCACCACCCGAGCAAATAATCATTGTTGTATTGTATTGCCTATATATTTATATGTGAGGAAAGCTACAAACAGTTTATGTTTTTGACTGCATAGAAATTGTGCAGCCGACATTTTCAGTCAAGTTCAATGTATGCGAGACTGTTAGAGCTAAGAGCCGCATATCTAAATTTGATTTCCATATATATTCAATGCGGTTTGTTCCTCGGTAGTCAGTTTGCCGTCGTACTCTGATGATGATCAAGGAAGTTCGAAAGGCGTCAAAGCGTTGCGGCTGGCGGTTTTTTTCTTATGTTGTTCGACCACTGGTTAAATAAAATGGGATTGGTATTTACTTCAAGCTCGCAAACTTGATTTAAAGAATTGTTACCACCACCCGAGCAAACAATCCTTGTTAAATTGTTTTGCCTATATATTTATATGTGGCGAAAGCTATAATCTGTTTATGTTCGTGACTGCATAGAAATTGTGCAGCCGACACTTACAGTCAAGTTCAATATATGCGAGACTGCTGGAGGGAAGAAGCGCATATCTAAATTTGATTTCCAAATATATTCAATGCCTTTTGATCCTCGATAATCAGTTTGCCGTGGTCCTCTGATAATGATCAACGAAAGTCGAAAGGCGTCAGTGCGTTGCGGCTGGCGGTAGATTTGTTATGTTGTTCGACAACTGGTTAAATAAAATGGGATTGGTATTCAATTCAAGCTCGCAAACTTGATTTAATTAATTGTTACCACCAGCTGAGCAAACAGTCATTGTAAAATTGTATTGCCTATATATTTATATGTGGCGAAAGCTACAAACATTTTATGTTCGTGACCGCATAGAAATTGTGCAGCCGACACTTACAGTCAATTTCAATATATGCGAGACTGCTAGCGTTAAGAGACGCATATCTAAATTTGATTTTCATACATATTCATTACGGTTTGATCCTTGATATTCCGTTTGCCGTCGTACTCTGATGATGATCAAGGAAGGTCGAAACGCGTGAGTGCGTTGAGCCGGGCGGTAGTTTTGTTATGTCGTTCGACGACAGGTTAAATACCATTAGATTGGTGTTTACTTCAAGCACGCAAACTTGATTTAAAGAATTGTTACCACCACCCGAGCAAACAATCATTGTTGTATTGTATTGCCTACATATTTATATGTGAGGAAAGCTACAAACAGTGTATGTTTGTGACTGCATAGAAATTGTGCAGCCGACATTTTCAGTCAAGTTCAATGTATGCGAGACTGCTAGATGTAAGAGGCGCATATCTAAATTTGATTTCCAAATATATTCAATGCCTTTTGATCCTCGATAATCAGTTTGCCGTGGTCCTCTGATGATGGTCAACGAAAGTCGAAAGGCGTCAGTGCGTTGCGGCTGGCGGTAGATTTGTTATGTTGTTCGACGACTGGTTAAATAAAATGGGATTGGTATTCAATTCAAGCTCGCAAACTTGATTTAATTAATTGTTACCACCAGCTGAGCAAACAGTCATTGTAAAATTGTATTGCCTATATATTTATATGTGGCGAAAGCTACAAACATTTTATGTTCGTGACTGCATAGAAATTGTGCAGCCGACACTTCCAGTCAATTTCAATATATGCGAGACTGCTAGAGGTAAGAGACGCATATCTAAATTTGATTTACATACATATTCATTACGGTTTGATCCTTGATATTCCGTTTGCCGTCGTACTCTGATGATGATCAAGGAAGGTCGAAACGCGTGAGTGCGTTGCGGCGGGCGGTAGTTTTGTTATGTGGTTCGACAACAGGTTAAATACAATTAGATTGGTGTTTACTTCAAGCACGCAAACTTGATTTAAAGAATTGTTACCACCAACCGAGCAAACAATCATTGTTGTATTGTATTGCCTACATATTTATATGTGAGGAAAGCTACAAACAGTGTATGTTTGTGACTGCATAGAAATTGTGCAGCCGACATTTTCAGTCATTTTCAATGTATGCGAGACTGCTAGATGTAAGAGGCGCATATCTAAATTTGATTTCCATATATATTCATTGCGGTTTGATCCTCGGTAGTCAGTTTGCCGTCGTACTCTGATGATGATCAAGGAAGGTCGAAACGCGTAAGTGCGTTGCGGCTGGCGGTAATTTTATTAGTTTGTTCGACGACTGGTTAAATAAAATGCGATTGGTATTTACTTCAAGCTCGCAAACTTGATTTAAATTATTGTTACCACCACCCGAGCAAACATCCATTGTTAAATTGTATTGCATATATATTTATATGTGGCGAAAGCTACAAACAATTTACTTTCGTGACTGCATAGAAATTGTGCAACCGACAATTGCAGTTCAATATATGCGAGACTGCTAGAGCTAAGAGCAGCATATCTAAATTTGATTTCCATATATATTCAATGTGTTTTGATCCTCGATAGACAGTTTGCCGTGTTACACTGATGATGATCAACGAAGGTTGAAACGCGTCAGCGCGTTGCAGCTGGCGTTTGTTTTGTTAGGTTTTTCGACGACTGGTTAAATAAAATGGGATTGGTATTTACTTCAAGCTGGGAAACTTGATTTAAATTATTGTGACCACCATCCGAGTAAACAATCATTGTTAAATTGTATTGCCCATATATTTATATGTGGCGAAAGCTACAAACAGTTTATGTTCGTGACTGCATAGAAATTGTGCTGCCGATATTTGCGGTCCAGTGCAATGTATGCGAGATTGCTAGATGTAAGAGCCACATATCTAAATTTGATTTCCATATATAATAAATGCGGTTTGATCCTCGATAGTCAGTTTGCCGTCGTACTCTGATGATAATCAAGGAAGTTCGAAAGGCATGAGTGCGCTGCGGCTGGCGGTTGTTTTGTTATGTTGTTGGATGTCTGGTTAAATTTACGGGGAATGGTGTTTACTTCAAGCTCGCAAACTTGATTTAAAGAATTTTTACTACCACCCGAGCAAACAATCATTGTTAAATAGTATTGCCCATATATTTACAGGTGACGAAAGCTACAAACAATTTATGTTCGTGACTGCATAGAAATTGTCCAGCCGACATTTTCAGTCAAGTTTAATATATTCGAGACCGCTAGAAGTAAGAGCCGCATATCTAAGTTTGATTTCCATATATATTAAATGCAGTTTGATCCTCGATAGTCAGTTTGCCGTCGTACTCTGATGATGGTCAAGGAAGATGGAAAGGCGTCAGTGCGTTTCGGCTGGCGGTTGTTCTGTTATGTTGTTCGATGACAGTTTAAATTTATTGGGATTAGTATTTACTTCAAGCTCGCAAACTTGATTTAAAGAAATGTTACCACCCACCGAGCAAACAATCATTGTTTTATTATATTGCCTATATATTTATATGTGGCGCAAGCTACAAACAGATTATGTTCGTGACTGAATAGAAAATGCGCAGCCGACATATCCAGTCAAGTTCAATGTATGCGAGACTGCTAGAGGTAAGTGCCGCATACGTAAATTTGATTTCCATATATATTCAATGCGGTTTGCTCCTCGATATTCAGTTTGCCGTCGTACTCTGATGATGATCAAAGAAGGTCGAAACGCGTCAGTGCGTTGTGGCTGGAGGTAGATATGTTATGTTGTTCACCGACTGGTTAAATACAATAGGATTGGTGTTTACTTCAAGCTCGCAGACTTGATTTAAACAATTATTAACAACATCCGAGCAAACAATCATTCTTAAATAGTATTGCCCATATATTTACATGTGGCGAAAGCTACAAACAGTTTATGTTTGTAACTGCATAGAAATGGAGTAGCTAACATTTACAGTCAAATGCAATGTATGCGTGACAGCTAGAGGTAAGAGCCGCATATCCAAAATTTGATTTCCGTATATATATAATGCGGTTTGATTCTCGATATTCAGTTTGCCGTCGTACACTGATGATGAACAAGGAAGGTCGAAGAGCGTCAGTGCTTTGCGGCTGGCGGTCGATTTGTTATGTTGTTCGATGACTGGTTTAATGCAATGGGATTGGTGTTTACTTCAGGCTCGCAAACTTGATTTGAACTATTGTTACCACCACCCGAGCAAACAATTAATGATACATTGTATTGCCTAAATATTTGTATGTCGCGAAAGCTACAAACAGTTTATGTTCGTGACTGCATAGAAATTGCGCAGCCAACATTTCCAGTCAAGTTCAATGTATGCGAGACTGCTAGAGGCAAGAGCCGCATATCCAAATTTGATTTCCATATATATTCGATGGGGTTTGATTCTCGATAGTCAGTTTGCCGTGGTACTCTCATGATCATCAAGGAAGGTCGAAAAGCGTCAGTGCGTTGCAGCTGGCGGTAGTTTTGTTATGTTGTTTGTTGACTAGTTAAATACAATGGGATTGGTTTTTACTTCAAGCTCGCAAATTTTATTTAAAGAATTGTTACCCCCACCCGATCAAACAATATTGTTAAATTATATTGCCTATATATTTATATGTGGCGAAAGCTACAAACAGTTTATGTTCGTGGCTGCATAGAAATTGTGCAGCCGACATTTTCAGTCAAGTTCAATGTATGCGAGACTGCTAAAGATAAGAGCAGCATATCTAAATTTGTTTTCCATATATATTAAATACGGGTTGATCATCGATAGTCAGTTTGACGTCGTACTCTGATGATGATCAAGGAAGTTCGAAAGGCGTCAGTGCGTTGCGGCTGGCGGTTGTTTTGTTACGTTGTTCGATGACTGTTTAAATGTAATGGGATTAGTATTTACTTCACGCTCGCAAACTTGATTTAAAATATTTTTACCACCAACCGAGCAAATAATCATTGTTAAATTATATTGCCTATATATTTATATGTGGCGCAAGCTACAAACAGATTATATTCGTGACTGCATAGAAAATGCGTAGCCGACATTTCCAGTCAAGTTCAATGTATGCGAGACTGCTAGAGGTAAGTGCCGCATATCTAAATTCGATATCCATATATATTCAATGCGATTTGCTCCTCGATAGTCAGTTTGCCGTCGTACTCTGATGATGATCAAAGAATGTCGAAACGCGTCAGTCGGTTGCGGCTGGAGGTAGATATGTTATGTTGTTCACCGACCTGTTAAATACAATACGATTGGTGTTTACTTCAAGCTCGCAGACTTGATTTAAACAATTGTTACCAACACCCGAGCAAACAATCATTCTTAAATAGTATTGCCCATATATTTACAGGTGGCGAAAGCTACAAACAGTTTATGTTTGTAACTGCATAGAAATGGAGCAGCCGACATTTCCAGTCAAGTTCGATGTATGCGAGACAGCTAGAGGTAAGAGCCGCATATCTAAATTTGATTTCCGTATATATTTAATGCGGTTTGATCCTCGATATTCAGTTTGCCGTCGTACACTGATGATGATCACGGAAGTTCGAAAAGCGTCAGTGCGTTGCCGCTGGCGGTCGTTTTGTTATGTTGTTCGATGTCTGGTTTAATGCAATGGGATTGGTGTTTACTTCAGGCTCGCAAACTTGATTTGAAGAAATGTTACCACCACCCGAGCAAACAAACAATGATTCGTTGTATTGCCTAAATATTTGTATGTGGCGAAAGGTACAAACAGTTTATGTTCGTGGCTCCATAGAAATTGCGCAGCCGACATTTCCAGTCAAGTTCAATGTACGCGAGACTGCTAGAGGTAAGAGCCGCATATCTAAATTTGTTTTCCATATATATTCAATGCGATTTGATCCTCGATAGTCAGTTTGCCGTGGTACTCTGATGATGATCAGGATAGTGCAAAAAGCGTCAGTGCGTTGCGGCTGGCGGTAGTTTTGTTATGTTGTTTGATGACTAGTTAAATACAACGGGATTGGTGATTACTTCAAGCTTGCAGATTTGAATTAAAGAATTGTTACCCCCACCCGAGCAAACAATATTGTTAAATTATATTGCCTATATATTTATATGTGTCAAAAGCTACTAACAGTTTATGTTCGTGGCTGCATAGAAATTGTGCAGCCGACATTTTCAGTCAAGTTCAATGTATGCGAGACAGCTAGAGGTAAGTGCCGCATATCTAAATTTGATTTCCATATATATTAAATGCGGTTTGATCCTCGATAGTCAGTTTGCCGTCGTGCTCTGATGATGATCAAAGAAGGTCGAAACGCCTCAGTGCGTTGCGGCTGGCGGTAGTTTTTTTATGTTGTACACCGTCTGGTTAGATACAGTAGGATTGGTGTTTACTTCAAGCTCGCAGACGTGATTTAAATAATTGTTACCAACACCCGATCAAACAATCATTGTTAAATAGTATTGCCCAGATACTTACATGTGGCGAAAGCTAGAAACAGTTTATGTTTGTGACTGCATAGAAGTGGAGCAGCCGACATTTCCAGTCAAGTTCAATGTATGCGAGACAACTAGAGTTAAGAGCCGCATATCTAAATTTTATTTCCGTATATATTAAATGCGGTTTGATCCTTAATATTCAGTTTGCCGTCGTACAATGATGTTGATCAATGATGATAGATACGCGTCAGTGCGTTGCGACTGGCGGTAGTTTTGTTATGTTTTTTAACGACTGGTTAAATAAAATAGGACTGGTGTTTACTTCAAGCTCGCAGACTTGATTTAAACAATTGTTACCAACACCCAGGCAAACAATCATTTTTAAATATTATTGCCCATATATTTATATATGGCGAAAACTACAAACAGTTAATTTTCGGGACTGCATAGAAATTGTGCAGGCGATATTTTCAGCCAAGTTCAATTTATGCGAGACTGCTAGAGGTAAGAGCCGCATATCTAAATTTGATGTCCATATATATTCAATGCGGTTTGATCCTCGATAGTCAGTTTGCCGTCGTACTCTGATTTTGATCAATGAAGGTCAAAAACGCTTTAAGTCGTTGCGCCTGGCGATAGTTTTGTTATGTTGTTCGACGACTGGTTAAATACATTGGGATTGGTGTTAACATCAAGCTCGCAAACTTGATTTAAACAAGTGTTACCAACACCCGGGCAAACAATCAATGATACTTTGTATTGCCTAAATATTTATATGTGGCGAAAGCTACAAACAGATTATGTTCGTGACTGCATAGAAATTGCGCAGCCGACATTTACAGTCAAGTTCAATGTATGCGAGACTGCTAGACGTAAGAGCCGCATATCTAAATTTGATTTCCATATATATACAATGCGGTTTGATCCTCGATAGTCAGTTGGCCGTGGTACTCTGATGAAGATCAAGGAAGGTCGAAACGCGTCAGTGTATTGCGGCTGGCGGTAGTTTTGTTATGTTGTTTGATGACTGGTTAAATACAATAGGATTGGTTTTTATTTCAAACTCGCAGATTTCCTTTAAAGAATTGTTACCCCCACCCGAGCAAATAATATTGTTAAATTATTTTGCCTATATATTTTTATGTGGCGAAATCTACAAACATTTTATGTTCGTGACTGCATAGAAATTGTGCAGCCTACATTTTCAGTCAAGTTCAATGTATGCGGGACTGCTAGATGTAAGAGCCGCATATCCTAATTTGAATTCCATATATATTCAATGCGGTTTGTTCCTCGATAGTCAGTTTGCCGTCGTATACTGATGTTGATCAAAGAAGTTCGAAACGCGTCAGTGCGTTGCGGCTGGAGGTAGATATGTTATTTTGTTCAACGACTGGTTAAATACAATAGGATTGGTGTTTACTTGAAGCTCGCAAACTTGATTTAAAGAATTGCTACCAACACCCGAGGAAACAGTCATTGTTAAATTATATTGCCTATATATTTGTATGTGGCGCAAGCTACAATCAGATTATGTTCGTGACTGCATAGAATATGCGCCGCCGACATTTCCAGTCAATTTCAATGTATGCGAGACTGCTAGAGGTAAGAGCCGCATATCCTAATTTGATTTCCATATATATTCAATGCGGTTTGCTCCTCGATATTCAGTTTGCCGTCGTACTCTGATGTTGATCAAAGAAGTTCGAAACGTGTCAGTGCGTTGCGGCTGGAGGTAGATATGTTATGTTGTTCACAGACTGGTTAAATACAATAGGATTGGTGTTTACTTGAAGCTCGCAAACTTGATTTAAAGAATTGTTACCACCAACCGTGCAAACAATCATTGTTAAATTATATTGCCTATATATTTATATGTGGCGCAAGCTACAAACAGATTATGTTCGTGACTGCAGAGGAAATGCGCCGCCGACATTTCCAGTCAATTCCAATGTATGCGAGACTGCTAGAGGTAAGAGCCGCATATCTTAATTTGATTTCCATATATATTCAATGCGGTTTACTCCTCGATAATCAGTTTGCCGTCGTACTCTGATGTTGATCAAAGAAGTTCGAAACGCGTCAGTGCGTTGCGGCTGGAGGTAGATATGTTATGTTATTCACCGACTGGTTAAATACAATGGGATTGGTGTTTTCTTGAAGCTCGCATATTTGATTTAAACATTTGCTACCAACACCCGAGCAAACAATCATTCTTATATAGTATTGCCCATATATTTACATGTGGCGAAAGCTACAAACAGTTTATGTTCGTGACAGCATAGAAATGGAGCAGCCGACATTTCCAGTGAAGTTCAAGATATGCGAGACAGCTAGAAGTAAGAGCCGCATATCTAAATTTTATTTCCATATATGTTAAATGCGGTTTAATCCTCGATATTCGGTTTGCCGTCGTACATTGATGATGGTCAAGGAAGGTCGAAAACGTCAGTGCGTTGCCGCTGGCGGTCGTTTTGTTATGTTGTTCGATGACTGGTTAAGTTTAATGGGACTGGTATTTCCTTCAACCTCGCAAACATCTTTTAAAGAATTGTTACCACCAACCGAGCAAACAATCATTGTTAAATTATTTTGCCTATATATTTATATGTGGCGCAAGCTACAAAAAATTATTTTCGTGACTGCATAGAAAATGCGAAGTCGACATTTCCAGTCAAGTTCAATGTATGCGAGACTGCTTGAGGTAAGTGCCGCATATCTAAATTTGATTTACTTATATATTCAATGCGGTTTGCTCCTCGATAGTCAGTTTGCCTTTGTACTCTGATGATGATCGAAGAAGGTCGAAACGCGTCAGTGCGTTGCGGCTGGAGGTAGATATTTTATGTTGTTCTCCGACTGGTTAAATACAATAGGATTGGTGTTTTCTTCAAGCTCGCAGACTTGATTTAAACAATTGTTACCAACACCCGAGCAAACAATCAATCATAAATAGTATTGCCCATATATTTACATGTGGCGAAAGCTACAAACAGTTTATGTTTGTAACTGCATTGAAATGGAGCAGCCGACAATTCCAGTCAAGTTCAATGTATGCGAGACAGCTAGAGGTAAGAGACGCATATCTAAATTTGATTTCCGTATATATTAAATGCGGTTTGATCCTTGATATTCAGTTTGCCGTCGTACACTGATGATGATCAAGGAAGGTCGAAAGGCGTCAGTGCGTTGCGGCTGGCGGTTGTTTTGTTATGTTATTCGATGATTGGTTAAATTTAATGTGATTGGTGTTTACTTCAGGCTCGAAAACTTGATTTGATGAATTGTTACCACCACCCAAGCAAACAATCAATGATACATTGTATTGCCTAAATATTTGTATGTGGCGAAAGCTACAAACAGTTTATGATCGTGATTGCATAGAAATTGTACAGCCGACATTTCCAGTCACGTTCAATATATGCGAGACTGCTAGAATTAAGAGCCGCATATTCCATGCGGTTTGATCCTCGACAGTTGGATTTTCATCGTACTCTGATGTTGATCGAGGAAGTTCGAAACGCATCGGTGCGTCGCTTCTGGCGGTAGTTCTGTTATGTTGTTCGACGACTAGTTAAATAAAATGGGATTGTTGTTTACTTTAAGCTCGCAGACTTGATTTAAAGAATTGTTAACACCACCCGAGCAAACAATCATTGTTACATTGTATTACCGATATATTTATATGTGACGAAAGCTACAAAGAGATTATGTCCGTGACTGCATAGAAATTTTGCAGCCGACATTTCCAGTGAAGTTCAATGCATGCAAAACTGCTAGATGTAAGAGCCGCATTTCTTAATTTGTTTTCCATATATATTCAATGCGGTTTGATCCTCGATAGTAAGTTTGCCGTCATACCCTGATGATGATCAAGGAAGGTCGAAACGCGTCAGTGCATTGCGGCTGGCGGTAATTGAGCTAAGTTGTTCGATGCCTCGTTAAATACAAAAGGATTGGTGTTTACTTCAAGCCTGCAGACTTGATTTAAAGAATTGTTACCACCACTCGAGCAAACAATCATTGTTACATTGTATTGCCGATATATTTATATGTGGCGAAAGCTACAAAGAGATTATGTTCGCGACTGCATAGAAGTTGTGCAGCAGACATTTCCAGTCAAGTTCAATTCATGTAAAACTGCTAGAGGTAAGAGCCGCATATCTCAATTTGATTTCCATATATATTCCATGCGGTTTGATCCTCGACAGTCGGATTGTCATCGTACTCTGATGTTGATCGAGGAAGTTCGAAACGCATCAGTGCGTCGCTTCTGGCGGTAGTTCTGTTATGTTGTTCGACGAATAGTTAAATACAATGGGATTGTTGTTTACTTCAAGCTCGCAGACTAGATTTAAAGAATTGTTACCACCACCCGAGCAAACAATCATTGTTACATTGTATTACCGATATATTTATATGTGACGAAAGCTACAAAGAGCTTATGTTCGTGACTGCATAGAAATTGTGCAGCCGACATTTCTCGTGAAGTTCAATGCATGCAAAACTGCTAGAGGTAAGAGCCGCATATCTTAATTTCATTTCCATATATATTCCATGCGGTTTGATTCTCGACAGTCGGATTGTCATCGTACTCTGTTGTTGATCGAGGAAGTTCGAAACGCATCAGTGCGTCGCGTCTGGCGGTAGTTCTGTTATGTTTTTCGACGACTGGTTAAATAAAAATGGGATTGTTGTTTACTTCAAGCACGCAGACTTGATTTAAATTATTGTTACCACCACACGAGCAAACAATCATTGTTACATTGTATTGCAGATATATTTATATGTGGCGAAAGCTACAAAGAGATAATGTTCGTGAGTGCATAGAAATTGCGCAGATGACATTTCCAGTCAAGTTCAATTTATGCGAGGCTGCTAGATGTAAGAGCCGCATTTCTAAATTTGTTTTCCATATATATTCAATGCGGTTTGATCCTCGATAGTAAGTTTGCCGTCATACCCTGATGATGATCAAGGAAGGTCGAAACGCGTCAGTGCGTTGCGGCTGGCGCTAATTTAGCTATGTTGTTCGATGACTGGTTAAATACAATAGGATTGGTGTTTACTTCAAGCTTGCAGACTTGATTTAAAGAATTGTTACCACCACCCGAGCAAACAATCTTTGTTACATTGTATTGCCGATATATTTATATGTGGCGAAAGCTACAAAGGGATTCTCTTTGTGACTGCATAGAAATTGCGCAGCCGACATTTCCAGTCAAGTTCAATATATGCGAGACTGCTAGATGTAAGAGCCGCATATTTAAATTTGATTTCCATATATATTAAATGCGGTTTGATTCTCGATAGTCAGTTTGCCGTCGTATTCTGATGATGATCAAGGAAGGTCGAAACGCGTCAGTTCGTTGCGCCTGGCGGTAGTTTTGTTATGTTGTTCGACGCCTGGTTAAATACAGTAGGATTGGTGTTTACTTCAAGCTCGCAAACTTGATTTAAAGAATTGTTACCACTACTCGACGAAACAATCATTGTTAAATGGCATTGCCTATGTTTTTATATGTGGCAAAAGCTACAAACAGATTATGTTCGTGAATGCATAGAAATTGCGCAGCCGACATTTCCATTCAAGTTCAATGTATGCGAGACTGCTTGAGGTAAGAGCCGCATACCTAAAATAGATTTTCATATATATTCCATGCGGTTTGATCCTCGATAGTCCGTTTGCCGTCGTACTCTGATGATGATCAAAGAAGGTCGAAAGGCGTCAGTGCGTTGCGGATGGCGGCAGTTTTTTTATGTTGTTTACCGACTGGTTAAATACAGTAGGATTGGTGTTTACTTCAAGCTCGCAGACTTGATTTAAAGAATTGTTACCAATACCCGAGAGATCAATCATTGTTAAATAGTATTGCCCATATATTTTTATGTGGCGAAAGCTACAAACAGTTTATGTTCGTGACTGCATAGAAATGGAGCAGCCGACATTTCCAGTCCAGTTCAATTTAGGCGAGACTGCTAGTGGTAAGAGCCGCACATCTAAATTTGATGGCAATATATATTCAATGCGGTTTGATCCTCGATAGTCAGTTTACCGTCGTATTCTGATAATGATCAAGGAAGGTCGAAACGCGTCAGTGCGTTGCGGCTGGCGGTAGTTTTGTTAAGTTGTTCGACGACTGGTTAAATACAGTATGATTGGTGTTTACTTCAAGCTCGCAAACTTGATTTACGGAATTTTTACCACTACTCGGCGAAACAATCATTGTTAAATGGCATTGCCTATATATTTATATGTGGGAAAAGCTACAAACAGATTATGTTTGTGACTGCATAGAAATTGCGCTAGCCGCCATTTCCATTCAAGTTCAATGTATTGTAGAGGATGTTGAATCCTCCGCTTTTTATAAAATGACCTTGAATGATAAATTTAAACCACCATAGCTGATTGTAACAACTTTATTTAAAAAGAATTTTTTCTTTTTATTTTCCAGAACATTCTTTGTTTAAAGACTTGATTTTTAAATTTGAGCGCTATTTTCAGTTTTTGAGTATCGTGCTTCCGGGCTGGTTGTAGATTTTCGTTTGCTGCATTTTAACATTTCTCTCCATAATAAACGATTACAACATTACACAATAAACATCTTTCAACACTTGCCTTGTATTCCGATATAATATAACACTGAGGAGGAGCCTTGGAACAGGTAATTTTATTTATTATTGTGGGTCACGTACACATCAAAGCAGATTATTGCTGATGATATAGCTTTCCAACTCTCACCTTCTTAAAGCCTTAAGTGTCAATTTAAGTATCATAATTCTTGATCATGAATGCCGATATTAAATTAGAAGATGTATTTCATTTAGGGCAGGACCTAATGGATTTAAATCTTATTGACACAGATAACAATGTAGGCATTTCAGACTCTACTGTGAATATTAGGACATCTAGCGAACTGGCATCTATGGGGCTTACAAACACCAATAGGTTAGGGGCCTCAACAAAATTTGGCGACCACGCCAGTCCAAGAATATTTAGTCTACCACAGTATAAGTCAGAGAAACATGCAAGTTGGGTAGGAGATGCCCAAATGATATTTGAGGCTTATTGTATTGTGAACCCTATGGAGAAATTTGTTGCAGCATGGATGGCATTGCCTGAGAATTTCCGAAATGCTTTGGAAAATTTCAGAGACAGAACTGTGAAAGAAAAGCCGTACAACGCATTTGAGTTATTAATGGCAGAAATTCAACAGAGATATCAGCCTGGAAGAACAGCGCAAATGTGCGAATTATTACGCTTAGAAAAAATGGGAAGTCAGTTACCGTCCGAATTTTATGAACGCCTTTGCACGAAAGCTTCCAGTTTGAATATATCTAGTGATGTAGTCAACTCCATTTTTACAGCTGAGTTACCAGTTAGGCTCAGAACAACAATGGAAGTGTTTGACACAATGAACATAGATTGGCCGACAAAACTCAGAGGGTTAGACGGCGTGTATAAACAGCAAGAACCACAAGTACATGCTGTAATGGCAGATTCTGTAACGATGCAGCCAGTCAGGGCAGATACCGAAAACCACCTGACCACACAAGAAAGTTTGCGTTTCTTATGTAGGGAAGTTGCTAGCTTGCGTAGTGATGTCGCACAACTTCAGAGTCAGGTCCAGGATATTAGACGCCGAAGGAGTCACTCGCGTCAACGCTTCGAAGGGCCACGCGGATGGGGTAAGGCACAGGGCGAATATGGACGCAGTGCGAAGTGCCAAGATGAAAATTATAATTACCCGCGATTAGGTGGACCCAAATGGAAAGGAAGCACAAAACCGGTTGAGAGAAATCCGTCACCGGGAAAAGGGAAAAACCCCCACTAGTAGGAGCCGTAGGGGGGGTTCCATTGCAAAGGCTCCCAGATATGCCTTTAAAAGGCATACTCAAAGCAAAAGAGGCGACTAGTACAAATAGCACCGAGATAAAAGGCAAGAGAGTCCGATTCTCACTAAGCGGGGATCTTGAAAACATTGCCGGAGTGTCCAGCAACAAGTTCATTATTAAGGATGAATTATCTGGATTAGAATTTCTCATAGACACGGGTGCGGAGGTAAGCATAGTTAGGTCAGACGTGGTGGAAGCAGATTGCCCCACATTTGATTATCAACTATGGGCCGCGAATGGTAGTCCAATTGAAGTAAAAGGGATGAAAGAAATGTCGGTAACATTAGGCCAGAAATCTTCTTTCCTATGGAATTTTCTAGTAGCCGATGTCAAGGACCATATCATTGGCATGGATTTCTTGACACATTTCAAGCTGGCATTAGACCCCAAGGCTAGGACTATCACAGAAGGCGTAGGGACATCAATAAATAATGAGTCTAACGTGTCGGCAGTTAGAACAGTCCTCTTACCTCGTCCATCAGTCGCACATGACTTTTCCGATATTATCGAGAAGCACCTAGCGGTGTTTCAAGCTTTTAGTGCCAAAAGAATAGGTTTGAAAATAGGAGTAGAACACCAGATAGAATTGGTAGCTCCGTTACCTTGTTCACCAAAGGCTCAACCATTGGCACAACACAAGCAACAAGTAGCTGTGTCAGAATTTCATCAATTGCGCGAAGAGGGGATTTGTAGATGGTCAAATTCCAATTTTGCTTCCCCAATAGTGGTAGTTCCCAAACCTGAACCGGATCAATGGAGGGTTTGTAGGAATTATCGTCTATTAAACTCAGTGACAAAGGGTGATTCTTATCCTCTCCCTAACCAGAGTACTTTGCTCCGAGATATAATGGGATATGAGGTTTATTCAACTTTAGATCTCCAGAAAGCGTACTATCAA
This sequence comes from Eudiplozoon nipponicum, assembly GCA_029291075.1. Taxonomy (NCBI): domain Eukaryota; kingdom Metazoa; phylum Platyhelminthes; class Monogenea; order Mazocraeidea; family Diplozoidae; genus Eudiplozoon; species Eudiplozoon nipponicum. The sequence continues at coordinate 145,425 of JAQBSW010000091.1, forward strand.
GTACCAATGGAAGAAAGTTCGATACCACTCACCGCAGTCAGATTTCCAGGAGGGGGATCGCATGAATTTCTTCGAATGCCTTTTGGTTTGAAAAACGCCAGTCAGACATTCCAGCGTTTGGCTGAAGAAATCCTTCAGAATTGTCCATTTGCGAGAGTATATATAGATGACATAATAATTTTTAGTCGTTCACGAGACGAACATCGCACGCATTTGGAAACGGTTTTGACCAGGCTGGAACAATATGGATTAGTGGTCAAACCTAATAAGAGTAATATTGGTTGCTCTTCAGTTAAATACCTTGGTCATATACTTTCCAAAGACGGAATTAAGCCTTTGGAAGATAAGGTCCAAGCCATTAAGGACGTAACTGAACCCAGAACAGTACGCCAGTTGCGAAGGTTCTTGGGCATGATCAGCTATTATCGTCGATTCATTCCAGGTCTAGCCGGAATTCTTGGATCGTTAACAAGCCATCTCACTCTTGAAAAGAGCACGATCAAGAAGTCTTGGCCTATCATCTTGAGTCAAGAAGACCGAGAAAATTTCCAAAAGGCCAAGGATATGTTAAGTGACGTAACCACATTAGCACCTGTAGATTGGGAAAAACCTTTCGAACTAATCACTGATGCCTCAGATGTTGCATTAGGAGCAGTGCTACAGCAAAGAGATCGGGACGTAGTAAAACCGATTGGGTTTTATAGCCGTAAGCTTACTGATCGAGAAAAACGTTATGATACGTTTGGCAAAGAGCTTCTAGCCGTGTATGCCGCAGTGTTACACTTCGAGCATTACTTAGATGGTCACAAGTTTAAGTTATTGACCGATCATAAGCCATTGATCAGCATACTTGGTAAGACAGCTAGGCTTAATTACTCTCGTAGAGTAAATTCCCAAATAACACGGTTAGCAGAGTTCGATTTCACTGTGTCTCATATTGCTGGTAAAGAGAATGTGGTTGCAGATGCACTAAGCCGACCGAATGAAGCTGATGTCGATACGATATTTCAAGGTTCTTTGAAATGTTTAGAAGAATCAATGCACGATTTCGTTAGTCAAATCGAGGAAGCGCAAGGACTGGATCCCTTTACATTGGTGTTGTCCAAAAGACCAGGATATGTGCGTAAGCTCATAAGTGGCAAGTGGTTGTTATGCGAAACATCTAGAAGTCAACCACGACCATATGTGCCATTGGAGTTACGGGCCAAGATTATCCAAGTATTACATAACATGGGTCATCCATCCATTAAAGCCACCATACGATTAATCAACGACAGATACGTATGGCCACATATGTCTAAAGATATACGGGTATGGGTAAGAGCCTGTACCAAGTGTCAAACGTGTAAGGTGTGGAGACATACCAGGACCGATATAAAGAACATTGGAATACCAAATGGACGGTTCAGACACGTACACATAGACATTGTTGAGATGCCTGAAGTAAACGGAAACAAATACTTGCTGACTATGGTAGATAGATTTAGTCGTCAATTTGAAGTGGCGATTTTAAAAGACATGACAGCACAAGAAGTTTTGTTCGCGTTTCTACATAATTGGATATCGCGTTATGGTGTTCCGGAAAAGGTCACTAGTGATCGTGGTAGTCAATTTATGTCAGAGCTTTTCGTAAGATCTCTCAACGTCATGGGAATCACTATAATTCATACTAGCGCGTATAACCCACGAGCAAATGGGATGGTAGAAAGGCTACATCGTGAACTGAAAGCTGCATTAAGGTGTACTAGTGGAACAAGCTGGATACACGATCTTCCTATAGTACTACTCGCCATGCGCAACAGATATAGGGCACAATTAGGAACTTCCATTGCAGAATTAGTTTATGGAGAACCATTAAGGTTGCCTGGAGATCTTCTAATTGAAACTCCAAGTAGTTTTGATTGGGCTTCTAGTTATGTAGATTGGTTTGTAGGAGCACTTAGAGACAAGATGTGTCGTTTGGCCCCAACCAAAACTAGAAAACCTAAAACTAAATGCTATGTGTCCTCTGATTAAAAATCGGCATCGCATGTTTATATTACTAATAAGAATAGGAAGAACTGCCTAACACTATTTTACAAAGGACCATACAAGGTCAAGAGGATGACTGACAAAAATGTCATCATAGAAATAAATGGCATTGAGGATTGTGTTAGGTTGGATCGCTGTATTCCCCAGTTTATCTGGATTGACGGTGTGACCGAATTAAAAGATGCGTTGAATGACCATTCCATGGGCGAATCTGAGGTGTGCAATCCCATGATGCAGACACATAATGAAATGCAGCAATTGGAAAAACCGTTGTCTAACATATCAAAATCATATTCTACGGAATCACAGCATGAAAATTATTTGTCAACGCCAGATGATATTGAAGAACCAGCGAATGTTATATCGGGCGAGATGACGACGTCAGGGGCGCCAGTATGCACAAAACGATCTAGAAGAATACGTCAGCCGAAGAACCATGATTACATCTACTATTAGTAGTTCCTCTCTTTTTTTGAGAAGGTGGTGTGTGTAGAGGATGTTGAATCCTCCGCTTTTTATAAAATGACCTTGAATGATAAAATTAAACCACCATAGCTGATTGTAACAACTTTATTTAAAAAGAATTTTTTCTTTTTATTTTCCAGAACATTCTTTGTTTAAAGACTTGATTTTTAAAATTGTGCGCTATTTTCAGTTTTTGAGTATCGTGCTTCCGGGCTGGTTGTAGATTTTCGTTTGCTGCATTTTAACATTTCTCTCCATAACAAACGATTACAACATTACACAATAAACATCTTACAACACTTGCCTTGTGTTCTGATATAATATAACACTGAGGAGGAGCCTTGGAACAGGTAATTTTATTTATTATTGTGGGTCACGTACACATCAAAGCAGATTATTGCTGATGATATAGCTTTCCAACTCTCACCTTCTTAAAGCCTTAAGTGTCAATTTAAGTATCATAATTCTTGATCATGAATGCCGATATTAAATTAGAAGATGTATTTCATTTAGGGCAGGACTTAATGGATTTAAATCTTATTGACATAGATAACAATGTAGGCATTTCAGACTCTAATGTGATTATTAGGACATCTAGCGAACTGGCATCTATGGGGCTTACAAATACCAATAGGTATGGGGCCTCAACAAAATTTGGCGACCGCGCCAGTCCAAGCATATTTAGTCTACCACAGTATAAGTCAGAGAAACATGCAAGTTGGGTAGGAGATGCCCAAATGATATTTGAGGCTTATTGTATTGTGAACCCTATGGAGAAATTTGTTGCAGCATGGATGGCATTGCCTGAGAATTAGTAAGCCCCAAAGAAGGCAGTTCGCTAGATGTCCTAATATTCACAGTAGAGTCTGAAATGCCTACATTGTTATCTGTGTCAATAAGATTTAAATCCATTAGGTCCTGCACTAAATGAAATACATCTTCTAATTTAATATCGGCATTCATGATCAAGAATTATGATACTTAAATTGACACTTAAGGCTTTAAGAAGGTGAGAGTTGGAAAGCTATATCATCAGCAATAATCTGCTTTGATGTGTACGTGACCCACAATAATAAATAAAATTACCTGTTCCAAGGCTCCTCCTCAGTGTTATATTATATCAGAACACAAGGCAAGTGTTGAAAGATGTTTATTGTATAATGTTGTAATCGTTTATTATGGAGAGAAATGTTAAAATGCAGCAAACGAAAATCTACAACCAGCCCGGAAGCACGATACTCAAAAACTGAAAATAGCGCACAATTTTAAAAATCAAGTCTTTAAAGAAAGAATGTTCTGGAAAATAAAAAAAATTCTTTTTAAATAAAGATGTTACAATCAGCTATGGTGGTTTAAATTTATCATTCAAGGTCATTTTATAAAAAGCGGAGGATTCAAAATCCTCTACAGTATGCAAGACTGCTTGAGGTAAGAGCCGCATACCTAAATTTGATTTTCATATATATTCAATGCGGTTTGATCCTCGATAGTCAGTTTGCCGTCGTACTCTTTCGATGATCAAAGAAGGTCGAAACGCGTCAGTGCGTTGCGAATGGCGGTTTTTTTTATGTTGTTTACCGACTGGTTAAATACAGTAGGATTGGTGTTTACTTCAAGCTCGCAGACTTGATTTAAAGAATTGTTACCAACACCCGAGAAAACAATCATTGTTAAATAGTATTGCCCATATATTTATATGTGGCGAAAGCTACAAACAGTTTATGATCGTGACTGCATAGAAATGGAGCAGCCGACATTTCCAGTCCAGTTCAATTTAGGAGAGACTGCTAGTGCTAAGAGCCGCATATCTAAATTTCATGTCCATATATATTCAGTGCGGTTTGATCCGCTATAGTCAATTTGCCGTCGTACTTTGATGATGATCAAAGAATGTCAAAACGCGTCAGTGCGTTGCGGCTGCCGGTAGTTTTGTTATGTTGTTTGATGACTGGTTAAATGCAATGGGAATGGTTTTACTTCAAGCTCGCAAACTTGATTTAAAGAATTGTTACCACCACCCGAGCAAACAATCATTGATACATTGTATTGCCGATATATTAATATGTGGCGAAAGCTAAAAAGAGATTATGTTCGTGACTGCATAGAAATTGCGCAGCCGACATTTCCAGTCAAGTTCAATATATGCGAATCTGCTAGATATAAGGGCCGCATTTCTAAATTTGTTTTCCAAATATATTGAATGCGGTTTGATCCTCGACAGTCGGATTATCATCGTACTCTGATGTTGATCGAGGAATTTCGAAACGCATCAGTGCGTCGCGTCTGGCGGTAGTTCTGTTATGTTGTTCGACGACTGGTTAAATACAATGGGACTGTTTTTTAACTCAAGCTAGCAGACTTGATTTAAATAATTGTTACCACCACACGAGAAAGCAATCATTGTTACATTGTATTGCCGATATAATTATATGTGGCGAAAGCATAGAAATGGTGCAGCCGACTTTTCTAGTCAATTTCAATGTATGCGAGACTGCTAGATGTAAGAACCACATATCTAAATTTGATTTTCATATATATTAAATGCGGTTTGATCCTCGATAGTCAGTTTGCCGTCGTACTTTGATGATGATCAAAGAAGGTCGAAACGCGTCAGTGCGTTGCGGCTGGCGGTCGTTTTGTTATGTTGTTTGATGACTGGTTAAATACAATTGGATTGGTGTTTACTTCAAGCTCGCAGACTTGATTTAGAGAATTGTTATCACCACTCGAGCAAACAATCATTGTTAAATTGTTTTGCCGATATATTTATATATGGCCAAAGCTACAAACTGTTTATGTTCGTGATTGCATAGTAATTGTGGAGCCGACATTTCGAGTCAAATTCAGTGTATGCGAGACTGCTAGTGGTAAGAGCCGCATATCTAAATTTGATTTTCATATATATTCAATGCGGTTTGGTCCTCGATAGTCAGTTTGCCGTCATACCCTGATGATGATCAAGGAAGGTCGAAACGCGTCAGTGAGTTGCGGCTGGCGGTAGTTTTGCTATGTTGTTCAATGACTGGTTAAATACAATGGGATTGGTATTTACTTCAAGCTTGCAAACTTGATTTAATGAATTGTTACCACCACCCGAGCAAACAATCATGGTTACATTGTATTGCCGATATATTAATATATGGCGAAAGCTACAAAGAGATTATTTTCGTGAATGCATAGAAATTGCGCAGCCGACATTTCCAGTCAAGTTCAATGTATGCGAGGCTGCTAGATGTAAGAGCCGCATTTATAAACTTGGTTTCCATATATATTCAATGCGGTTTGGTCCTCGATAGTCCTTTTGCCGTCGTACTCTGATGATGACCAAGGAATGTCGAAACGCGTTAGTGCGTTGCGGCTGGCGGTCGTTTTTTTATGTTGTTCGGCGACTGGTTAAATACATTGGGATTGGTGTTTACTTCAAGTTTCCAATTTTGATTTAAAGAATTGTTACAACCACCCGAGCAAAGAATCATTGTTAAATTGTTTTGCCTATATATTTATGTGGCGAAAGCTACAATTATTTTATTTTCGTGACTACATAGAAATGGTGCAGCCGACATTTCCAGTCAAGTTCAATGTATGCGAGACTGCTAGATGTAAGAACCACATATCTAAATTTGATTTCCATATATACTAAATGCGGTTTGATCCTCGATAGTCAGTTTGCCGTCGTATTCTGATGATGATCAAGGAAGATCGAAACGCGTCAGTGCGTTGCGCCTGGCGGTAGTTTTGTTATGTTGTTCGAAGACTGGTTAAATAAAGTAGGATTGGTGTTTACTTCAAGCTCGCGGACTTGATTTAAGAATTGTTACCAACACCCGAGCAAACAGTCACTGTTAAATAATATTACCTATATATTTATATGTGGCGAAAGCTACAAACAGATTATGTTCGTGACTGCATAAAAATTGCGCAGTCGACATTTCCAGTCAAGTTCAATTTATAAGAGACTGCTAGAGGTTAGAGCCGCATATATAAATTTGATTTCCATATATATTCAATGCGGTTTTATCCTCGATAGTCAGTTTGCCGTCGTACTCTGATGATGATCAAAGAAGGTCAAAACGCGTCAGTGCGTTGCGGATGGCGGTAGTTTTTTTATGTTGTTCACCGACTGGTTAAATACAGTAGGATTGGTGTTTACTTCAAGCTCGCAGACTTGATTTAAAGAATTGTTACCAACACCCGAGAAAACAATCATTGTTAAATAGTATTGCCCATATATTTTTATGTGGCGAAAGCTACAAAGAGATTCCTTCATAGATGTAAGGGCCGCATTTCTAAATTTGGTTTCCACATATATTCAATGCAGTTTGATCCTCGATAGTCAGTTTGCCGTCGTACTCTGATGATGATCAAGGAAGGTCGAAACGCGTCAGTGCGTTGCGGCTGGCGATTGTTTTGTTATGTTGTTTGATGACTGATTAAATACAATTGGATTGATGTTTATTTCAAGCTCGCAGCCTTGATTTAGAGAATTGTAACCACCACCCGAGCAAACAATCATTGTTAAATTGTATTGCCCATATATTTATATATGGCGAATGCTACAAAGAGTTTATGTTCGTGACTGCATAGTAATTGTGAAGCCGACATTTCAAGTCAAGTTCAATGTATGCGATACTGCTTTAGGTAAGAGCCGCATATCTAAATTTGATTTCCATATGTATTAAATGCGGTTTGATCCTCGATAGTGAGTTTGCCGTCGTATTCTGATGATGATCACGGAAGGTCGAAACGCGTCAGTGTGTTGCGGCTGGCGGTAGTTTTGTTATGTTGTTCGACGACTGGTCAGATAAAACGGGATTTGTATTTACTTCAAGCTCGTAAACTTGATTTAGAGAATTGTTACCACTACCCGACGAAACAATCATTGTTGAATTGTATTGCCTATATATTTATATGTGGCAAAAGCTACAAACAGATTATGTTGGTGACTGCATAGTAATTGCGCAGCCGACATTTCCACTCAAATTCAATATATGCGAGACTGCTAGATGTAAGTGCCGCATATCTAAATTTGATTTCCATATATATTCAACGCGATTTGATCCTCGATAGTCAGTTTGCCGTCGTACTCTGATGATGATCAAAGAAGGTCGAAACGCGTCAGTGCGTTGCGGCTGGCGGTAGAGTTTTTGATGTTGTTCAACGACTGGTTAAATACATTGGAATTGGTGTTTAATTCAATCTCGCAAACTTGATTTAAAGAATTGTAACCACTACCCGAGCAAACAATCAAAGTTAAATTGTATTGCCTCTATATTTATATGTAGCGAAAGCTACAAACAGTTTATATTCGTAATTGCATAGAAATTGTGCAGTCGACATTTCCAGTCAAGTTCAATTTAAGCGAGACTGCTAGATGTAAGAGCCACATATCTAAATTTGATTTCCATATATATTAAATGCGGTTTGATCCTCGATAGTGAGTTTGCCGTCGTATTCTGATGATGATCACGGAAGGTGGAAACGCGTCAGTGAGTTGCGGATGGCGGTAGTTTTGTTATGTTGTTCGACGACTGGTTAAATACAGTAGGATTGGTGTTTACTTCAAGTTCGCAGACTTGATTTAAAGAATTATTACCAACACCCGAGCAAACAATCATTGTTATATAATATTGTCCATATATTTATATGTGGCAAAAGCTACAACCAGTTTATGTTCGTGACTGAATAAAAATGGAGCAGCCGACATTTCCAGTCCAGTTCAATTTATGCGAGACTGCTATTGTTAAGAGCCGCATATCTAAATTTGATGTCCATATGTATTCAATGCGGTTTGATCCTCGATAGTCAGTTTGCCGTCGTACTTTGATGATGGTCAATGAACGTCAAAACTCGTCAGTGCGTTGCGGCTGCCGGCAGTTTCGTTATGTTGTTTGATGACTGGTTAAATTCAATGGAATTGGTTTTACTTCGAGCTCGCAAACTTGGTTTAAAGAATGTTTACCACCACCCGAGCAAAGAATCATTGATACATTGTATTGCCGATATATTTATATGTGGCGAAAGCGACAAAGAGATTATGTTCGTGACTGCATAGAAATTGCGGAGCCGACATTTCCAGTCAAGTTCAATGTATGCGAGGTTGCTTGATGTAAAAGCCGTATTTCTAAATTCGGTTTCCAAATAAATTCAATGCGGTTTTATCCTCGATAGTCAGTTTGCCGTCGTACTCTGATGATGATCAAGGAAGGTCGAAACGCGTCAGTGCGTTGCGGCTGGCGATCGTTTTGTTATGTTGTTTGAAAACTGGTTAAATACAATTGGATTGGTGTTTACTTCCAGCTCGCAGACTTGATTTAGAGAATTGTAACCACCACCCGAGCAAACAATCACTGTTAAATTGTATTGCCGATATATTTATATATGGCGAAAGCTACAAACAGTATATGTTCGTGACTGCATAGAAATTGTGCAGCCGACATTTCCAGTCAAGTTCAATATATGCCAGACTGCTAAAGGTAACAGCCGCATATCTATATTTGATTTTCATATATATTCGATGCGGTTTCTTCCTGGATAGTCCGTTTGCCGTCGTACTCTGATGATGATCAATGAATGTTGAAACGCGTTAGTGCGTTGCGGCTCGCAGTCGTTTTTTATGTTGTTCGTCGACTGGTTAAACACATTGGGATTGGTATTTACTTCAAGTTTCCAATTTTGATTTAAAGAATTGTTACAACCACCCGAGCAAAGAATCATTGTTATATTGTATTACCTATATATTTATATGTGGCGAAATCTACAAACAGTTTATGTTCGTGACTGCATAGAAACTGTGGAGCCGACATTTCCAGTAAAGTGCAATGTTTCCGAGACTGCTAGATGTGAGAGCCGCATATTTAAATTTGATTTCCATATACATATACAATGAATATTTCTTCTCGATATTCAGTTTGCTGTCGTTATCTGATGATGATCATGGAAGGTAGAAACGCGTCAGTGCGTTGCGTCTGACTTTAGTTTTTTAACGTTTTTTGACCCATGGTAAAATACAATAGGATTGGGATTTACATCAATCTCGCAAACTTGATTCAAAGAATTGTGACCAGGACCAACGTAATCAATTATTGTTAAATTGTATTCCTATTTTTACATTGTATTGCCTTTATATATATGTGGCAAAAGCTGCAAATATTTAATGTTCGTATCGCCATAGACATTGTACAGCCGACATTTCCAGTCAAGTTGAATGAATGCGAGACTCCTAGATGTGAGAGCTGCATAACTAAATTTGATTTCGAGATATATGCAATGCGCTTTGACCTGCGATACAGTTTGTCGTGGTACTCTGTTAATGAACACGGAAGGTCTAAACGCGTTAGTGCGTTGCGTTAGTGCTGTTCGACGACTGGTTAAATTTAATGGGATTGGTGTTCATTTCAAGCACTCAAACTTGATTTAAAGTATTGTTACCATCACTCGCGCAATCAAATATTGTTAAATTGTATTTCCTTTATATTTTTAATGTGACGAACGCTGCAAGTATTTAATCTTCCTGTCTGCATAAAAACTGTGCATTCGGCATTTCCAGTCAAATTCAATGTATGTGAGACTGCAAGAGGTGAGACCTTTTTATCTAAGTTTGATTTCCAGATATATTCCATGCGGTTTAATCCTCAAAAGACAGTTTGTTGTCGTACTATTATGAGGATCATGGAAGTTTGAAACGTGTCAGTACGTTGCGTCTGGCGATACTTTTGTTATTTTGTACGTGGACTGGTGAAATACAATGGGATTGGTGATTACTTCAAGCTCGCAAACTTGATATTAAGGATTGCTACCACCACTCGCGTAATGAATTATTGTTAAATTGTATTCCATTATATTTTTATGTGGTGAAAGCTGCAAATATTTATTGTTCGTGTCTGCATAGAAATTGTGCAGCCGATTTTTTCAGTCAAGTTTAATGTATGCGAGACTGCTGGAGTTGAGATCCGCATATTTAAACTTGATTGCTATAGCAGTATATATATATATATATATATATATATATATATATATATATATATATATATATATATATATATATATAATGCGGTTTAATCCTCGATAGCCAGTTTGCCGTTGTACTCTGATGATGATCATGGAAGTTCGAAACGCGTCAGTGTGTTAAGCTTGTCGGTAGTTTTGTTATGTTGTGCGACGACTGGATAAATAAAATGAGATTGGTGTTATCTTGTAGCTTGAAAACTTGATTTAAAATCTTGTTAACACCACCCGCACAATCACATATTTTTTATTTTATTGCCTTTATGTATATATGTGGCGAAAGCTGGAAATATTTAATGTTCGGTTTTGCGAAGAAATTGTGCAGCCGATATTTCCAGTCAAGCTGAATGTATGCGAGACTGCTAAATTTAAGTGATGCATATCTAAATTTGATTTCCATATATATTGAATTCGTTTTGATCGTTTTAAATAACTTCAAAGATTTGTAACACAAACAAATTATTTACAATTAAACAAATTGAACAGCAAAAGACGAAGACTCTTTTCAGAGATTGAAGTGCTATCCGTGATTATGAAATGTTTCTACTTTAAGAATACTGTTTTAACGTTATAAACTTATTTCTATTATTCATATATACCCAAAATAATCCTTAGAATACTATGCCATTTAAGAATGAAACGATATATTATAGAGAAATGTTACCTCATCAAAAGTATGAAAAAATGAGATTAGATCTAATTTTTTTTACTGCGCGGTTTGAAATGGCTCCGACCTTCTTGCATATTGAATTTGAAAATATTGTTTCAGAACTTCAATATTCCATGAAGGAGATGAAGAAGGAGAACAATAAAATTAAAAATAAGATGTCTGGCATGGAGTCGGACGTTAGTACATATGCATCAAAATTGGATTAAGCAAAAAGAGAAATGCAAATTTAAGCGCAAATATTGACGAAGTGACCGAGGCTTTAATTGATAGTGTCGATAAATTAAGGGTTAATGTTCAATCATGGATTGAGTAAGTGGATATATTAATAACAAGACATCAACAAAAAACTGTACTTCAGGAGAAGAAATATTAAATATATTATCCAATGAAATTTCCGCAAGAATTGGCAAACAGGATCAGATAATATTATTTATTCTTAATGAAAAAGCCAACACAAAGGATATTGAGAAATTAAATGATTTAATCAGAGACACGACAAAGGCCGGTATAATAAAATGTAACAGAGTGGAAAAGCTGTCTGAACGATCACGTCCGTTTATGGTGAAACTGACAAAGAAGCCGACGAATATGCAAGCTGAAGATATTAATAAGAAGAAAGGAGAGTATCTCTATTTCCACATTATATTCATTTCCAGAGACAAGACGATTCTCCAAAGAAAATTGTCAACAACAAAAAGTTGAAGAAAAATCAAGATCAAGGATCCTGCAATCTGGAACACGCTACCATAAATGGTGTGCAATTTATTCTAAAATCACAAAAACGGTGCATCAATAATGAATATTGTGGACAGCGGACAGTATAGAACTATAGCTACGACGCACAACAAAATAATTATAAGGAAACCAATCAACTTATATTAGTAAATATAGAAAACTGTAAAGATAAGCCCTGCTGGAGATATACTTAATTTTATGCCAACTGCATAAATGTTAAAAATAAAATTTTTTTCTCTGTAATTTTGTAATATGTAACAATTTTGACTTTATATTTTTAACTGTAACTTGGCTCAACAAGGACATTAAAAATTACGAATTTGACATTGCTCATTATTCTCTATTTAGAAAATACAGATCTCTGGGTAAAGGAGGTGGAGAAGTACATATTTAAATTATATCCCTATTAAATGCGAAAGTGTTCCATACTAGCGAATATAATACTGTCATTGATTTGTTATCTATAAAAACCGATAACCTGATCTTAACCGCGGTTTACAAACCGCTGTATGCTAGTTTATATTATGATGAAATATTTACCAATTCTTTTCAATCTATTTTGGTCTGCCATAGTTTTAATGTTGTGACAGGCGATTTTAATAGGTAGCATGACTGTAAAATAAACAGTCTTTTTTCTAATCTTGATCTCAAGCAGATTATATATGATACAACTAGAGGTTTGGAATGCTTAGATCATGTATATTTAGAAGTTAAAGCGTTGAACTCACACAGTTATGATGTTGTAAACTATTTCAAAGAATTGGATCACAAAAAAATATTTTACAATGGAACATCTTGAGCAGCAAAACACAGAAACTTAATTATGAAAATTCAAACGTGCAATGTTGCAGAACTTGAATCTTTTAAAGAGTTAAGCATACTGATTGATTATAAATGTTTTTATATCCTGAACAATGACGAATTTGTTTGTTCTGTTTCATAATTATTATCTGATGTATTTCCGGCATCTACATTTACAGATATTACGCCGATGCAAATCAATAGGAAATTATGTAAACTAAGAATTAAACGAGATAATATAATGAAATGTAAACTTATCAATAGTATTAAAGAAATAAGGTTAAATTTGCTTGATAAAGAAATAAATTCATCACTGCTAATAACCCATTAAACACCAGGAATAATTATTTTGGCCAAACTAAAGTGTAAACCTAAACTAGTATATAAACTACACACAGACTACAGTAAATATAGGGGAAAATGAAAGCTTATATTACCTATGGATAAAACTGAGTATGAATTGCTCTGTGAATTGGATAAAGTATTTGGCATTTTGGTATGTAATCCAAAGAATGAAAACAATTTCATTGATCTACTTGACCTTCGGGAGACCAGGAAATAGGAATTGTTACTGATAGTGATGCATTGATAGAATTAATGTTAAAAATAAAATTTAAAAAAAACAAAAAGATAACCTTGATATATCGATTGATTACCTACTTCAATTAAATTAAAATATTATGTATGCGCTCTGCAATTTTATAAATGGAACTTTGCCAATCGATATACTATGGGTAGTAACCAAACCATTGCCAAAAGTAAGAAAGCCAACGTGCGCCAGTGATTATAGACTAACCTCTATTATCCCTTCGTTTTTGAAGATAATAGAACGTTTGTTATTAGATCATTTATAAAGTAGTTTGCCGGCTGATTTTGATATATATCAACATGGCTTTACGAAAGATAGATCGACAACAACTAATATGCTTTCTATTTGGACACATGTAGTTACATTAGATGAGAAAAAGTTAGATGCATTTATTGTATTTATAGATATCTCTAAAGTTTTTGACTTTATATCGTTTGTTTCTATTTGAATGCGATTAATTTATTGAATATTGATCCGAATACTTTTAGATTACTTGGATACAGTTTATATAATCGAAGAATAAGTATTCAAGTAAAGGATTTGATATTACAATCGAAATAGTAACAAGTGGAATTCCACAGCGATCAAGTTTTGGAGCGCATTTTATTTAAAATCGTATTTGCACTTTAGAAAACTGAGATCCTTAACGATCAAGTTTGCAAATTCGCTGATGATTAAAAAATAAACTTTCCAATTAATCCAAAAAAATGTCGAATTGCCAAAAAATAATGTGACACGATATTTGTATGATTTAAGCAGTTATTAAACATAGGTAACAGAACAGAATATATTTATGTTTATTTTCATGATGCTGTGATTATTGATGTTTTTGAGATTAAACTTATGCAAAAAATTAAGGATTCAGGCATAACTATCCAAAGTACATCTTCTGCTGTGAAAAACATTGAAAGGATAGTAGGCAATGCAAAGAACAGAGGGGCACTGATAAATAGAAATATCTTATCGAATGACATAACATTTAAAATGTATATAATATGGATTAGACCGATACTGGAATATGCTGCCGCTGTAGAGGTTAAATTAATTATTGGACACCAAACCAAGACAACTGAGAATAAAGAACAATGCAATATGAATATGAAATCTGGTGAAGTACCAGCACAACTTGTTGATACTCGTTCTGGAAGAGTCATCAAGAAACCGAAGAATGAAGACTTCATCGTGTATGGTTATTCATCTTAAAAATGAGGGTGTACATAGAGGTTAAATTAATTATTGGATACCAATTAACCTCTCATATAAAAATAAATCAATTTTAATTTTGGACATTTGATGTTATCGCGAATTTCGTAAAACAATATTGTAATTTTTGAAAATATTGTAAATTTTTTTTGGAAGTTCTTTTGTTCATATTGTCGAAGTTTTGGACTTGTCTTGTGGAAGAAAAATGAGAGTTTTTTATCTGAGTTGCTGATGGATATCAGCGTATCCTGGTAAGCTTACTTATTTAATATAATATATCAATTGCAGATAATTTAATAATATTATGTCTGGTTTATTAAATACTGAGGATACAGATCAGTTGGCTAGTGGACTTAAGGATTGTAGCTTAAGAGATAGTTCAGAGGAGCTTAAGTGTTTCAAGATAGATGATCATTCCGCATATATGGATTTTCCGGGCCTGGCATCCAGAAGACCCCCTTATGGAAGTGACCAAAGAGCCTCTACAAAAAATGGCGACCGCGCCAGGATTCTTTATGAGTAAATATATGATGTAGATGATCGTTTTTGCCGCAATTCTATGGATAGCAATGTTAAGCTCACCATGTACAGACCAGAAAACCATTCTGAATGGGTCGAAGAAGCAAAATTTTTTTTTAAACTAAAACGGATGACTGACATTATAGAAAGGTTTGCCTCAGCATGGTGGTGCTTACTTGAGCCATTAAAAAACAATCTATTTATACTCAGGAATTTTGTTATTGAGAATGAACTAGAAAATGCATTTAAGCTTCTAGTAGAAGAACTCCATGGACGATATCAACCCGAGAGGATTGAACGGGTGGCTGACTTATTACGTCAGGAAAAAGATGGGAAATCTACTTCCATCTGAATTTTATGACAGATTTATTTCAAAATCCATCGGTCTTGATATATTTGAGGAAGTTATAAATAGTATATTTGTAGCAGAATTGCCTGCTAGACTAAGAGCCACCTTGGATGTCTATAATACATTGGAACTAGAGTGGCCAAAGAAGCTCAAATGGTTGGACAAAGTGTATCGTCAGAAGGAACCTAGGGTGTATGCAGTAACCGCAGATTCACGCCTGGAACAGCAACTCAGACATCTCTCAGAGAGATTCGTGACAGTAGAGAATAAATTAAGTGCCCTCCGCAGGGATGTGAGTTGGATAAAAAACAATAAGGAAAGTTCCATTAAAAGTAGGGTAAATTCTCGGAGTCAACGTTCAAATTCCAAGCATTGGAGAGGCGAATCGCGTGAGAGTGTACAAGGACCACGCGAGTGGTGCATATCGCGTAGCAAATACGCCGAGTTTGGAAAATGTCAGGAGGCGCGATGCAAGTTTCCAAAGTTGGGTGATCCCCGATGGAAAGGAAGTAGTCTTCCTGTAGCCTGTTCTGAGTTGCCGGAAAGCTAATGAAGCCCCCGCTAATAGGAGCCGTAAGGGGTGTAGCGCATGCAAGGCTCCAAGGTATGCATATTCGTGGCATACTAAAACCCTCGAAGTTAGGTTCGGAAGCTTCGATGGAAGAAATGCGATGTAATACAGTCAGTAAATCTGTAATCTTAAAGAGGTGGCCGGTCATAGCATCAATAAGTTCGTTATAACTGAGAAACTTAGCGGCTTAAATTTCTTAAAAGATACGGGTGCAGAGGTAAGCATAGTTCGATCTGATGTGGTGGAAATTGATAGCTCTACATTCGATTACCAACTATGGGCTGCTAATGGAAGTCCAATTGAGGTTAAGGGAGTTAAAGAATTGTCAGAGACATTGGGGCAGAAATCTCCATTTACATGGAATTTTCTGGTCGCTGATATAATGGATAACATCATTTGGATGGACTTTTTGATCCATTTTAATCTCGCTTTCGATCCCAAATCTAGAACCATTGGACAAACCACTGGGATAGTGACTTATGCTGAGACTGGGACCTCAGTAGTTAGGTCAGTGAGACTACCCAGACCCGTCGTCGCCGATAACTTGGCGGATGTCATCGAGAAACACCTGGTCGTGTTTCTGCCATTCGATGCTAAACGAAAGGGTTTAAAGCAAGCATAAAACACCAAATCGAGTTAGTGGAACCACTACACTGTTCACCAAAGGCTCAACCGTTAGCACAACATAAGCAGCAGGTTGCTATTTAAGAATTTAAGCGGTTGAGAGAAGCAGGAATTTGTAGGCGTTCAAATTCCATTTTTGCATCTCCAATAGTGGTCGTTCCCAAACCTGAACCAGGTCAATGAAGGGTTTGTGGTAACTATCGTCTACTGAATTCGGTAACGAAAGGTGATTCGTATCCTCTACCGAACCAGAGTACTTTGCTGAGGGATATAATTGGGTATGAGGTATATACAACGTTAGATCTGCAGAATGCGTATTATCAAGTACCTATGGAGGCAGAATCTATACCGCTCGCAGCAGTGCGATTCCCTGGAGGAGGATCACATGAATTCTTATATATGCCTTTTGCGTTTAAGAATGAGAGTCAGACATTCCAGCGTCTGACAGATAAAATTCTTCAAGACTGTTCATTTGCTAGATTGTATATAGATGACATCATTATATAAAGTCAATCTAGGGAGGAACACCGAGAGCATTTGGACATCGTTTTGTCTAAGTTGGAACATTATGGATAGGTAGTGAAACCAGAAAAGAGTAGGATTGGTTGCTCTACCGTAAAATATCTTGGACACACCATTTCCAAGGATGGAATCAAGCCTTTGGAAGACAAGGTACAAGCAATCAAGGATGTGCCAGAACCTAGAACTGTACGCCAGTTGCGTAGATTTTTGGGCATGATTAGCTACTATCGTCGGTTCATACCAGGTTTAGCTGGAATTTTGGGGTCACTAACTCGACATTTAGTTCGTGAACGGAGCACGATCAAGAAGTCCTGGCCTATTAATTTTAGCCAAGACGACAAGGAAAAATTCCAGAGGGCCAAATCTGTTAACCACATTAGCACCTGTGGATTGGACTAAGCCGTTTGAGCTGGTCACAGATGCTTCTGATGTAGCCATAGGAGCAGTGTTACATCAACGGGAAATGGTATAGTCAAGCCGATTGGATTCTATAGTCGGAAACTCCAAGATCGCGAGAAGCGATATGACACGCTTGGGAAGGAGTTACTAGCAGTTTATTCTGCAGTGTTGCATTTTGGGCACTACCTAGATGGACATCAGTTTATGATATTAACTGATCATAAACCGTTGTTGAGTATCCTTGGGAAAGCAAATTAGCTAAATTATTCTAGGCGAGTGAATTCACAAATAACCCGACTCGCAGAATTTGATTTTACCATTAGTCATATCTCAGGAAAAGATAATATGGTGGCAGATACTCGCAGTAGACCAGACGTATCAGATGGAGATATGATTCGCTTAGATTCACTCGTATGCTCTTTTGTATCTTCTAATGATTTTGTCCAGCAATTGATGGAAGCACAAGGTCATGATCCTTTAGTAGCAGTGTTGGAAAAGAATCCTACATATTCACGCAGGAAGATTGGAGATAATTGGTTATTATGTGAAATATCCAGGAGCCAACCTAGACCTTATGCACCGTTAGAATTAAGGTATAAAGTAATTCAGCAGCTAGATGAATTCAGTCATCCTTCAATTAAGGCAACTATCAGGATGGTCACTGAAAGAAATGTATGGCCTAAAATGTCGAAGGGTAAGGACATGTGCCCGGTGTCAAACTTGTAAAGTTTGGCGTCATACCAAAACTGAAATTAAAACGATTGGTATACCAGCGGGTCGTTTCATGCATGTTCATATTGATATAGTAGAAATGCCTGAGATTTCTGGCCAAATGTATTTACTCACGATGGTCGATCGGTTCAGTCGTCAGTTTGAGGTAGCAATCCTGAAGGACATGACAGCTCAAGAGTTCTTACTTATGTTCTTGCATAATTGGGTGTCGCGATATGGTGTACCGGTAAGCGTAACTACTGATCGTGGTAGTCAGTTTATGTCTGAACTGTTTATCAGATCATTGAATACAATGGGGATAGAAGTAAGACACACATGTGCTTATAATCCCAGAGCTAATGGGATGGTTGAGAGACTGCACAGGGAGCTGAAGGCTGCATTACGCTGCACCGGTGGTTCCAGTTGGATATATGATTTGCCCATAGTTTTGTTGGCAATGCGAAACAGATACAGAGTTCAGTTATGAACATCCATAGCAGAATCTGTTTATGAAGAGCCATTGAGGTTACCTGGAGATCTTCTAATAGAAGCTTCAAGTTGTCTCGATTGGGTCTCTAGTTCAGTAGATTGGTTTGTTGGAGCATTGAGAGATAAAATGAGTCGTTTAGCTCCAACCAAACTAGAAGTCCAAAGTCTAAATGCTATGTATCTTCAGATTTAAAGCTGGCATCTCATGTATATATAACTAACGAAAACAGACAGAATTGTCTGACTCTATTCTATATGGGCCATTTAAAGTCAATCATATGACTGAGAAAAATGCATTTATAGAAGTAAATGGCACTGTAGAATGTGTAACACTGGATTGCTGCATTCCACAGTTTATTTGTACGGAGGAGGAGACTGAGGAACAGTATTCACCGAAGTATCAAGAAGTTGAGGCTAGATGTGACTAAGAAATTTGTGAGAAAAACGAAGAGTCGAATAAATATGTTAAAGAAGTAAAGATTAAAACCAAGACAACTGAGAATAAAGAACAATGCAATATGAATATGAAATCTGGTGAAGTACCAGCACAACTTGTTGAAACTCGTTCTGGAAGAGTCATCAAGAAACCTAAAAATGAAGACATTTGATGTTATCGCGGGTTTCGTAAAACAATATTGTAATGTTTGAAAAATATTGTAATTTATTTATGGAAGTTCTTTTGTTCATATTGTCGAAGTTTTGGACTTGTCTTGTCGAAGGAAAATGAGAGTTTTTTTATCTGAGTTGCTGAATTGCACAAGCGGGACACTGCGTGGTTCCATCTCCGACTCTTTGTGAATAAAACATTATAATCTTCTTGTCGATTTGTTCTTTTTAATTATCAGCGAAAAGAACCACAAATTTGCTTTGGGTATTTAACGTAAATATTTGTTTTAAGGTCTCAATCATTCCGATTCAGTATCCCGTGGATATCAGCGTATCCGGGTAAGCTTACTTATTTAATATAATATATAAATTGCAAGTAATTTAATAATATCATGTCTGGTTTATTAAATACTGAGGATACAGAGCAGTTGGCTAGTGGACTTAAGGATTGTAGCTTAAGAGATAGTTCAGAGGAAATTAAGTGTTCCAAGATAGATGATCATTCCGCATATATGGATTTTCCGGGCCTGGTAATCCAAGAGACTCTTGCAGTGACCTCAAAGGGCCCTACATCGCTACTTGGAATCTATTAAAATGGTTTGTTCAATAAGAAAGAGTCTTCAAGTTGGAAGTAGATCTGGACATTTGGCAATATCTCCTCCTTTTGTGGGGAATGCCGCAAGCAAGTTATTTTCTTTTTCGAAAATTTACAAAATTTACAATCAATTGCCAATGGGGCTTAGAGAAACGCCTCCATTTAAGATGTCTTTTAAATTTTTATCTACTGAACTAGAAAAAGTCTACAATCCTGCTGATATTTTTAATTTTGATTATGATAATACTTTCTTATGGTTGAATAAAAGACAAGGATAATTGTGATCAGCAACATGATTTCTTGAGATTATAATATTAATAATATATTAATAATATTATTAAAATTGAAATATAATGCAATATATCATCATGTTAGTCAACAATACATACAATCAATTGCTATTCTTAGTTTTTCTTTTTTGAACAATGTTACATTCGAATTATAATTTACTTTTTCCCATTTTTGATGATGAATCTATCACTCTTTACAGCCGAACTTTCTGATGTTGATATATTGTACAGTACAATTAGTGAGGTTTACTTATCTAAATGAATCTAATTGCACATATTTAGTGCGATTTATTTTTTATATTGTACATTTTTCAATATTATTAATTGATGGAACTTGTGTGGTTTGAATCCAAAGAAAGATATTCTATTCTATTTATTATATTCTATTTTATAATTAAATTAATTTAACACTGGTGATATTTCGTCAAAGATTAGAAAGTATCATTATAGGTTAAATTAAGAGCAATTATAGATTAGAAAACAAACACCGAGATGATTACAACAAATATAAGGAGAAAGTAAATGTAATATTACTGTTGAATTAAACTGAGTATGAATTTCTCTGTGAATTGGATGAAATATTTGGCAATTTGATATGTAATCCACAGAAGTGAAGCCGTAGTATTCATCTATTTGAATTTCCGGTAACTGAGAAACAAGACGTGTTATATATATATATATATATATATATATATATATATATATATATATATATATATATATATATATATATATATATATAATTATATAAAAGTTCACAATGGTATATCGATTGATAACCTAGGTCAATTACCTTTAACTTTAATGCGCTCCGCACCTTTATAAACAGAATTTTGATAGACGGAAAAATACCAATCGATTTTAGAACGGGCGTTGCTAAACAGTTGCGTGATATAAGCAAACCATCGTTTGCTAATAATTATAGACATATTTCAATTATTCTTTTATTTTTGAAGATAACAGAACAGCTGATACAAGATTATTTAGTATTTATGTTGCTGGTTGATTTTGATACAAGTCAACATGTCTTTAGTTGAAATCGATCGAATATTAAATATATGCATATATGTACAATAATGTATTTAACTCAATGATGAAACGTTGAATGCATTAATTTTCTTAAAAGATATTTCAAATGCTTTTGATTAAATTTAATATGATGTATTTTAGAATGCGATATGTTCAATGAATAGTGATCCTTATATTTTTATATTACTTAGGTACTATTTAAATAATAAAAGACTGAGTAATTAAGTAAAAATTTTAAGATCAAGAATGCTCAATGTACAAAGTGGAAATTCACAACGATAAAGCTTGGAATAAATTTAGGTTAAAATAATATTTGCGCCTTTGCTTACCAAGGTTTGCAAATTCGCTGATCATGTAAAAATCATATCTGTAATAGATCAAACAAATATTGAGTTCTCTCAAAGTTTAGAAAACTATTGATTTGTATGACTTAATTAGGTGTTTAATAACATTAGGACTGAATATAAAGAGTCAATTTAAGAAAGCAAATGAAATATGTAATATTACATATTTAGACTAAGTTTATTATCATGATGTTGTAATCAATATTGTCTTTGGGATCAAAATTCAGCAATAAATTAATGATTTATGCATGACTATTTAACATAAATCTGCTGAGAAGCATATTGAAAAAAATTGTTAGCTGTGCTAAAAAATGATAGGCGCTACTAAATATAAATATTTTATCAAACGATACAAAATTTTAAATGCTATCTTTTGGATTTGGTCGATACTGGAATATGCCGCCGCTATCTGAAATCCATTGAAAAATAGGTTTTCAAATTTCTGAAACAAATATACCCGGAGCCTTGGACCATATACGCCTGCAGAGTACACCATTTATCATTGCAAACTATATGGTTGTAGAGTAAGATATATTTTATAAAATTATTCCATTTGAATAAGTGCAAAAATGGCTCTATGAATCCAATAAGAAAGATGCATGAAGTCGGATCCAAATCTGGAATTTGACTCTCTAATTTACTTTGGTGTGAAATTTTGCGGGTAATTTTTATCTGGTCCGTTAAAAAAATTTACTTAATAAAATTCTCTAATACTGAGTTTTCTTCAATTATCAATGCACGGAATACATCTTATCCTTTAATAAGGATACTTGACTGCCAAATTTTTACATCTTCTGGTTTAAATACAATTTGCAATCAATTATCAACCCCGTTGTGAGGAATGTATCCTGCATTAATTTCGATTAATCGACTTGTACAAATTTGACCAAAACGCCCTGATAGTATATGACTACGACGGTAAATTTCATAATAAAAATAACTTAGGAACTTTTCTTACTCTATACCTAATAAATAATTTTGAAGACATTGGGTTTATATATACAGGTTTTATAACAATTTACAGTTAATTTTTTGTGAGCAATCTCTAAGTGAGCCATTGAACGGTGAGGACATATTGAAAATTAACATTACGTTTTGTTCTTCAGAACGCTAAATGTACAACATCTAAGTAAAAATAATTTTATCCCTTTAATTAATACATTTTGCTACGTACCAAATCCTCTTTCATATTGACCAAGATATTATTTAGCACATCTCATTATGTTTGATGATACATACACCATCCATTAACAGCTAACATAATGCGCAGTGCAATAAAAAGTATTATATATTAAAAGCTAAGATGATATATGCATTTTTTACTAGTTTGGCATAAAAAGTAAAAAATAAATCCAAATAGGTCCAGAAGTGTAAAATAATTTAAGCAACAACTAAATGTATAATTTCATATACATATGCTTCATTTTGTGTATCATTTCGGTCAAATATGAAATAATTTTTTACTAGGTATACAAAATTTAATAGAAAATTGGATGTATATTACATCTCTGAAGCAAATAATATATAATTATAAAATATATAGCTAAATATTTTTATGAATTCAGCGAAATGTGATAACTGATATTGCTTTATTAAGAGATTTTCAGAGATTGATATAATTATTAATTGTGGCGAAAATTAGAAATCCATTGTTTCGATACCCTGTAAAACTCGGAATTTGAAAAACATTGTATTGTTTTGCCTTACATATGCGCTATATTTCATTTGTCATCAATTGGCTTTGGTATCGTATTTCCAAAAAACTTAAATAAATTTAATTCCAATAATGCTTGAATACAAACTCCTAAATGACGAAATATTTAATGGGTGTAAATCATAGTACCGGCTACTACTCAAGATCAGGTAATAATCGGAAAACATGTTTGCATGAGATTATATCTTTTGTTTGTGCTGACTTTTGTTTGCTCTTTTCCTATTCGATTTAATTGGTTTCCAGATACGCAATATATACTTCACAATTGAATAGACGATGAAATTTCATGCTTCATTTAAATGATTTCCAAGAATTTATTTTAATGCCGTTATGCGCAACTTTGACTGTCTTAACAAGAATTAAAATAAATAAAATGGGATGGGCAATCACAAAATATTTTTAGGGTCTACAAAAAACTCTTTCCGCTTGTTAGAAAATGTTATTACTATCATTTAGCCATATTTAATAATTAATATTAGTGCAAAATCATTCTAATTTCAATGATGACTATACCAGTCCATTTTGTCAATACTATTATCCATGAATGTAAGACTTGCAAAAACACATAGTCCAAAATTTTTTATTTGGATTGCAAATATGCAAATATTAACGGGACAGTGCTTAAACTGGCTGACAAAATGTTTGGTAGCTGAAATTTTTTAGCAAAAATGTCCATTAAAAGTGGACAAAATTCACGGATTAATTAAATTCTACTTCAACAATTTACTTCAGCAGAATGCAATTCCAACGTGCTACGTCTTTTGTTTTAGCTATGTGCGCCACAATCGCTGTTTTTCTGAATTCTGCTCAATCCAAATCAACTGAAGTCAAATATTCGGGAAATGACAGTATGCAATACAACATCACTTATTCATATAGTTGGGAACAATCATAAATACTGGACATTTAAATTGATAAACATAATCCATTTTTGTAATTTATGGCACATACGAGCTTTGCAATCTGATTCTGATTTCAAAATAAAGAAAATTTAAATTAAAAGAAATATCACTCCCTTCTAAACTAAAAAGCTCTTGTTCATCCAAATAAGGTACAAAATTTTTAAGGAATAATTATATCTTCGCACTTGTGAATAACTTATTTTTACTTCTAGACCTACATGACAAGTTTTACAGATCCATTTTAATGTAGATTCAAAATTTTCCTATATTTTTTTATTAAAAATACTCATATAAAATAAATGAAAAATCGATAGGTCGATTTGTAAAATTTTATCATTCAGACTCATTTTGTGACAAATTATTTCCAAACTGAAGTCATTTATGGATTGCGACAAAATTTTCCCTACGACTTTTAATCGTTGTTGTGTAGAACGAAATTTATTCGTATAGGCATCTACTCTAACGATATATATATAGCGGAGCATGTTTTCTTCGTATTTTTCGTAAATAATTTACAGTTTAGAAATTAGTTTTATTGTTCAATACAGGTAAATTTTTATATAAATTATTTTTATAACATTTTCATTCATCTTTAACTAATCGCAAAATATATAATTTACATGTGATATATTTTGAAACCATATTCTGCTTTGAATATGGTTCTTATTTTATGAATAATACATACTTTTATGAAAAATATTTTAAAATTAAATACGTAATTACTTCGTTTTTTACGCACATATAAATAAATAATATTTTTATCACCTGCAAACTGGGCTACAAATAAACGAATTTCAATAACAAACAAACCACGATTCTCATCGTATCCAGATTGTTAATATTTTTATATTGATTCAAGTGTCTCCGGGTTAAGATATGTATGGTGAACGGTGATTAAGTGAGCCATATCACGTACAACTTCACAGTTAATTATGTCACTTTCAAAAAATAAAAAAAATTTAACTGATAGTTGCGTCGTTCTTAGGTTTTACTGGGTATGTGCATTTGAGGCATTAAACTGACTAATTTAATCATAGGGAATTATGTGAGAAATTTATGTACCAAAGCTAGAGTCTCAATATATGTCGCTTATTACCGGGAACATATTATAAATAAGATAATATTTCATAATTCCATTATGTTTATTATTTACTGTTTTATTTCTTTACATTTTAAATAATTTTTGCTAATGAAATTATAACACTGCAATTGAAATTTTAAAAAATTTTTAAATATGTATTTCAAAGTCTGCCCCATTTACTTTTCGCGTGCAAACCATTTAATTCAGAATAATCTTAATATTAATTTTACAGGGAGCATTTACCGTGGATCATGTATAAACGTGCTTTTCCAATGTAGATTGAAAGTGTTATTTTTCAATGCCTGTCATTTTTTGATTGGATTTAACTGTTGTTATTCATCATTTGATAAAATATCAGAACTGCCATTTGTCAATTTTTAAGGTTTATCTGCTATGCCATATAACAGTTGATCAATTTAAACACCCATTATGTGATTTAAAAGTCCGACCAACAGAAATAATTCAAAACCGGAAATCCATTGCGTACGCCGCACCATGCTTGTCAGTAATTACAGCAACCGCACGGTTCCCTGTCGCAGTCATTCGTCCATTTTTTTCGTGCAAAATCAATTTCACAATTGAATTTGCTCATTCACAAGTAAGGGTGATTTTAAATACTTTACCAAAGTTTATGAACATTAAAATATCTCGTCACATTAATATGGTCGGATTAAGTATGCGGCAACTTTCTGCAGACAAACGCCTGTCGTTATCTGCGGAAGATACCAGAAAAAATACAGGTTTTTTATGTCTTTTTTGATTGCATTTTGGATGTCACTATTTTTTGTCCTACTTAAGTTCTATGGATGTTGACAATCTATATCCCCGCAAAGCAACGCGTTCGCCGTTAAATATTTCACGGCGGTCATCTGGCCATCGAAAGAGTAAAAATACTTTATCGTGTTTGCTAAATATGGCTTAAAACTTCATTAAAGGAATTTTTCGGCGTAAATCGATCAGTATGCGTAAACTTAAGTCAGCTTAGCATCAGACAGACATAAAAATTTGCATACAAGCATAAATTCATAAGTTTCTTAATAAGACATGGCGTTATAAATGAATTATTTGTCAAAGTGTAATCTAATGTAAAATTTTCCGTAAGGATAACCACTGAGATCTAGGTCTCCTATTCTAATGCTATTGTATTCACAATCAAGACTGGAAAGCATTCTCCCTGCGCTGTCTATCTCGCGTCCGCGTTGAGGTGTAGACGAATAAAATGTCTAATTGCACAATATAACGATTTACATATTAAAAAAAATGTATGGTTGAAACTGATCACTGGCGCATCCAATTAAGCCCTGACCCTCTCAAAATAACAAGAAGACTGCGGAAAAATGCATCTTATTTAATTATATTCCAAAATGTTGAACTCGCATAAGAAAAACTGGGCTATAGATAAATGACACTTTGCCACACACAATTCTTCCTTTCTATTTGAACGATATCTTTTTTCTCATTACTTTGAAGTGAGCATCTTTAGTGCACTGTTTGTGTAGGCTTTCAAAACTATCCAAAGTGTAAATGATTTTACTTAATAAATTCATCTTTAGTACATTTCATGTAATATACCAAATATTCACGTTAGCAGATTACTTACCTCACATTGGAATATGGTAAATCATCCAATAAAGCCAAATTGTCAATGAGCCACGACATTCATACGGAGAAACCAATAGGCAGTTAAAGCAAGACTGATTTGCTCATTTCAAGTTAGGCGATGCCAAATTTATTGCACATAATATGAATGGAGAGCTACCTCACACCACAGTAATAGGTCGTTAAATGTTGACTTTTATAATCTTATTCAATATTCTGTTCAGATTACAAGTTATTTGCTCAAAGAATATTTTTTTACTGCTAAACATTCGTAGAGATCTATCCAAATAACTTTGTCAAAGCTTAAAATTCATTCCATTCATTCATTTAGAATTTTAAACTGTCGAATTCCCTAGGCCTCGTTCCAGAATTATACTTGTTTAAATTATTGCATTTTCAGAAGTCTGCGTCTTTAATTATAACATTACTGTAATTGTTCAAAAATGGTTTATGGTAATGCCAGTAACTGGATAAGATGCAGACAACATACCTCTTGCGTTTTTTTACAAGATTTGGGCTACTAGATATAATTTTAACAGAACAACATGTCAAATTTTTGTCTATTATTTTCAAAGAATATCCGCAAATCCTTAAAGTTGATATACAAAGAACAACAGCATACAATCCCAAGTGCAATGGTCTACTGGAATAAGCACATTGCAAGATGGAAAGGATTTAAATGAATATCTCTAGAATTTCAATTGGCTTACAACAATCCGTTTTTACTTCTTAGTAGACGATTAAATTAGGGCGAATACATAAAGGCACCATATATTTTATTTATAATTATATATATATATATATATATATATATATATATATATATATATATATATATATAATAATAATAATACAGCAACATTAAAGACGGTATTTGTGCTTTAGAATTCTACGCCAATTATATTTTCATGTGATAACAATCTAGAAGGAGTACCAGCGTCATGTCAAGGGTCAACGTGTAAGTCAGAGAATTAAAAGCAATATATCATGGCCATAGTCAAATCAATTCATATTCAATTGAGAAAGTCAAAAACTTGCCTACGCGAACCTTGAAACTTTTCACCAAAGACGTAAAATTTGGTGACGTGAAATATATAACAGACATCGTTTTGGAGTATATTATACAGACCTTTAGAATAAGACTATATAATCAGTGTGACAATTATGTTTATTTGTGCTCAGAAAGATATATTAATAAGTCCTGTTTGAAATGAATTTGGAAATTTTGTAGATCAGTCAGTCTTGTTTGTTTAAATTCTTTATCTTTTTCTTACTTACTAATTTTGACAGGGTGCAGAAACTTTTTTGAATAAATCTGAATTGATATATTTAAAGTTTTTGAAACTGATGAATTTTATTAATAATTCCTGAATATTTAATATATATATTGAGAACGTTTAAGCATTTTTTGGTTTTTCCAACATTGATTTTTCATGAAAAAACTAAATTTTGTACTTTAAGTCGCTGCTTAACTCACACACACAAACACCCATTAGTGTGTATACATATAATTTTGTATGTATATGTGTCTGTGTGTGCATGTTTGCATTTAAATTTTTTTCTCGCTATAAAACAAAGTGATGTTTTAGACCTGGCCATTCTTGTAATGATGGCTTTAGAGTTAACCTAGAGTTTTCATTTTTGGTCGCTACGTGTATGTGTGTTAATTACTCGAGTGTAGTATTACTTTTCTCATTGTTACGCAATTGTTCTCTCCAATTTGTAACAGCACATGTGCTGATTGATGTGTCGAATTTGCTTATTGTTTCAAAATTTCTATTTCACTATGTCGGTTGTACTCCCCTTCAGTTTTATGCCAATCTATTCGGGTCTTTGTTGAGTCTGGTAGAGTAAGTGTCGCATGTTGCCTGGATATTAGTAAATTTGTGTTGGATTTTAGGGTTCAAAACAAGAATAGACAGATCTTTGACAATTCTCTGCAATACACGGAGAAAGACTTTTACAAACACAGACACAAACAAAATATAGAAGTAAAACCGAGTCAGATTTTTTGCCACCAACATAATCAAGTAAAAACCCAGTATTTATATAAGTGAAAGATATTAAAGTGAAGTTTATTAGTCCAAAAATAAATGGCCTTTATTAGATTTGCGGTCATTGTATTTATTCTTTCTCATCAGAACTAGATATATATATATATATATATATATATATATATATATGTGTGTGTTTAATACTTTAGTAAATGTCTTAGATTATACTTGAAAGATGACAACGTAAAATGCCAGAAATATTTTGGGTTTCTTTCTGTTTTTCTTGCGGTGTGTTTAATTATAATAGAGGTGGATTTTTCATCTTTTTTTGAAATTTAAGATTCGCAAACAATAGAAAAACCATTTATAGAATAACTCATTTTCTTAAAATAGATTATTACCCTCTTATACAAATTTCATTTAAATATCGACTAATAAGTTGACCAAGACAGTTTTAAATTAAAATTATTTTGGAATAATTTTCAGTGTTATGCCAAATATTTTAAATTGTAAATAAAGTGATGAGGTATATATATATATATATATATATATATATATATATATATATATATATATATATATATATATATATATATATATATATATACATATATTGATATTTTCTAATTTCACCATTTTTAAAATGTAAGAACAAAACAACGTACTCCATGGAATAACATTTTTTAATAAATCTTATTTCTACCAGTATCTACAGCTATGGTTCTGGATTCGTTAGTATATTCGTTCATCCAATCCCACTGTACATGTGTTGTAACCAATCTCCACTTCGTTATGCTGGCCTTTGCTTTGAGCAATTTAGACCACTGCTTTTGCGCAATTTAGACCACTCCTTTTGAGTAGCGTCATTTGGTGTGTCATCGCTTTCATTGTAATTGCGTCCGTAATTGATGTATGTGTCGTATATTGCGAAACGTTGGCTATTTTTAAAGGCATGTCGGTTATGTCTTTGTTCCAGTCCAATTTAATTTGTTTTTGAATTATTTTCTGCACGTTTAAGCAGGGCTTCAGCTTATTAATTGAAATAGCTTCTAAAGCCAGAAGCATTTTCTCTGTCTTTGCCTTGTAGATAACTGAAAAATTGTTACTACTAACAGCCTGACCTGTGAGTGGTACATGTTCGCAAATTGCTGATTTTTGTGCAGGAGCTGCAAAACTCTTTAATAGTTTTTGAGGGAGATGCTGATTTATTCTAGTTTCGAGCCTCTTTTTTTCTCTGCCGATGTACTGAGCGTTGCAGGTCCATTGAAATTTGTATACAGACAAAGGTGATGACGTCACAGTGAGGCTATCTTTTTTATTCGTGCGCATCAGTTTTGTTGTGTTGAACATCACTCTCACCTGTATTGATGGAAACTGTGCTTTTGTCGCTCGAATTACTTTTCGTTTGAAGATTTCCCTGGAAGATCACCTCCAAAGAGAACACTAAGCGTTATTATTTAGGGAGTTTGATTTTCTTCCAAATTGGCCTCGATTTTGTTGTGTTGCCTCAAGTTGTAATCGATGAACCAGTCCGGATAGCCATTATTTCTCAACGCTTTGCGAAGCAAATTTAGCTCTATTTCAATGTTGTCCGGTGAACAAATCCTGCGTATTCGTGTGCCCAAATTTTTTATTAGGTTCCTTTTGTACGCCCTTGGCACACTACTCATATAATGGATATACTGTGCAGTCCAGCTTGATTTCCTGTGAACTGACCTTGAGAGAATACCTTCATCATCTCTCGTTATTCCTACATCTAGGAAGGATAAATATCCGTCTTTTATTTCTTCTATTGTAAACTTGATTGCCTGGTCTACCTTGTTTATGTGATGTAGCAGTGAATTTGTATCTTCATCGTTTTCAACAACCATGAAAGTATCGTCAACGTAGCGTATAAATGAACTCTATTGATAAATGGTTTTAAACCAGTTGTTTCTAAATGGTGCATGTATATGTCTGCCAATAATGGTCCAAGTAGACTACCCATACCTATGCCGTCAATTTGTCTGTAGAAGACTCCTTGGATACGAATTGTACGTTGGATGTGCATAATAGAAGTAGTTCTCTCATGTCGTCCACTTCTATCAGTGTTTCCGCTCCTGATGATCGTATATATTCACATAGGATATTCATAGTTTTATTTACTGGAATGCTAGTAAAGTGTGACTTTATATCGAGGGACACCATTTTCCTCTCTTTCAAATTTAGGTCGCGATTTTTTTCTACGAATTGAAAGCTATCCTGTACAACGTGGTCTATTATTCCTTTCATGATAGGCTTTATAATCCGGCATACTAGTCTGGCTGCCTTGTGCTGTGGGGAATTTATCATAGATAAATTGGGCCGGAAAGGCGAAAGTCCTTCATTGTTGGTCATATACGGCTAAAAAGGCACGAATGTAAATACCATAAAGGAATCCTGAATACGGGGTTCCGAAACTTAAAACGGCATGTTAACATTATTGTTGAGGCCCCTAACCTACTCGTGTCTGTAAGCCCAAAGATTCCAAATCGATGGAAGTCCTAAAATTCACAGTAGAGTCTGATAGGCTTATATGATTATTTTCGCAACTTAAGTTTAAGTCCGCTATGATCGGTCAATAACTTAAACTTGTGACCATCTAAGTATTGTTCGAAATGTATCACTGCGGCATACACTGCTAGAAGCTCTTTGCCAGACGTATCATAACGTTTTTCTCGATCATTAAGCTTACAGCTATAAAACCCAATCGGTCCTACTATGTCCTGATCTCTTTGCTGTAGCACTGCCCCTAATGCAACATCTGAGGCATCTGTGATTATTTCGAAAGGTATTTCCCAGTCTACAGCTGCTAATGTAATTACGTCACTCAACATATCCTTGGCATTTTGGAAATTTTCTCGGTCTCCTTGACGCAAGTTTATAGGCCAACACCTCTTGATCCTGCTCTTTTCACGAAAGAGATGGCTTGTTAACGATCCAACAATTCCAGCTAGACCTGGAATGAATCAACGATAACAGCTGATCATGCCCAAGAACCTTCGCAACTGGCGTACTGTTCGGGGTTCCGTTACGTCCTAAATAGCACGGACCTTATCTTCCAAAGGTTTAATTCCGTCCTTGAAAGTATATGACCAAGGTATTTAACTGAAGAGCAACCGATATTACTCTTATTATGTTTGACCACTAATCCATATTGTTCCAGCCTGGTCAAAACCGTTTCGAATTGCCTGCGATGTTCATTTCGGAAGCGACTAAAAAATATTATGTCGTCTATATATACCCTCGAAAATGGACAATTCTGAATTATTTTTCGGCCAAACGCTGAAATGTCTGACTGGCATTTTTCAAACCAAAAGGCATTCGAAGAAATTCATGTGATCCCCCTCCTGGAAATCTGACTGCGGTGAGTGATATCAAACTTTCTTCCATTGGTACCTGATAGTACGCTTTCTGGAGATCTAAAGTTGAATAAACCTCATATCACATTATATCTCGGAGCAAAGTACTCTGGTTAGGGAGAGGATAAGAATCACCCTTCGTCACTGAATTTAATTGACGATCATTCCCACAAACCCTCCATTGACTAGGTTCAGGTTTGGAAACTACCACTATTGGGGAAGCAAAATTGGAATTTGACCTTCTACAAATCCCCTCTTTGCGCAATTGGTTAAATCCGGACGAAGCAACTTGTTGCTTGTGTTGTGCCAATGGTTGAGCCTTTGGTGAACAAGGCAACGGAGCCACCAATTCTATTTGGAGTTCTACCCCTGTCTTTAAACCTGTCCTTTTGGCACTGAAAGCCTGAAACACTGCTAGGTGCTTCTCGATTATATCGGTAAAGTCATTTGCGACTGATGGACAAGGTAGGAGGACTGTTCTAACTGCCGACGTGTTAGACTCTGTAGGTTTTGCTATCCCTACGCCTTCTGCGATAGTCCTAGCCTTTGGTTCTAATGTCAGCTTGAAATGTGTCAAGAAATCCATGCCAATGATATGGTCCTTAACATGGGCTACTAGAAAATTCCATCGGAAGGAAGATTTCTGACGTAATGTTACCGACACATCTTTCATCACTTTTACTCCAATCGGACTACCGTTAGCGGCCCATAGTTGATAATCAAATGTGGGGCAATCTGGTTCCACCACGTCTGACCTAACTATACTTACCTCAGCACCCGTATCAATGAGAAATTCTAACCCAGATAATTCATCCTTAATAATGAACTTGTTGCTGGACAATCCGGCAATGTTTACTAGATCTCCGCTTAGTGAGTATCGGACTTTCTTCCCTTCTATCTTGGTTCTATTTGCTCTTGTCGAATCTTTAGCTTTGAGTTTGCCTTTTAAAGGCATGTCTGGGAGCCTTTGCAATGGAACCCCCTACGGCTCCTACTAGCGGGGGTTTTTGTGCTTTTCCCGGTGATGGATTTCTCTCAACGGGTTTTGTGCTTCCTTTCCATTTGGGTCCACCTAATCGCGGGTAAATACAATTCTCACCTTGGCAATTCGCATTGCGTCCGTATTCGCAATGTGCCTTACACCATCCACGTGGCCCTTCGAAGCGTTGACGCGAGTGACTACCTCGACGTCTATTATACTTATCCTGACTCTGAAGTTGTGCAATATCACTACGCAAGCTAGCAACTTCTCTACATAAGAAACGCAAAGTTTCTTGTATAGCCAGGTGGTTTTCGGTATCTGCCCTACCTGGCTGCATCGTTACAGAATCTGCCATTACAGCATGTACTTGTGGTTCTTGCTGTTTATACACGCCGTCTAACCCTCTGAATTTTGTTGGCCAATCTATGTTCATTGTGTCAAATACTTCCAATGTTGTTCTAAGCCTAATTGGTAGCTCAGCTATAAAAATGGAGTTGACTACATCTCTCGATATATTCAACCGGGAAGCTTTTGTGCAAAGGCGTTCATAAAATTCGGACGAAAAATGACACCCCATTTTTTTCTAAGCGTAATAATTCGCACATTTGTGCTGACCTTCCAGGCTGATATCTCTTTTGAATTTCAGCCAATAATAACTCAGATGCATTGTACGGGTTTTCTTCCACAGTTCTGTCTCTGAAATTTTCCAAAGCATTTCGGAAATTTTCATGCAATGCCATCCATGCTGCAACAAATTTCTCCATAGGGTTCACGATATTATAAGCACTGAATATCATTTGGGGATCTCCTACCCAACTTGAATGATTTTCTGATTTATACTGTGGTAGACTTAAAATTCTTGGACTGGCGCGTTCGCCAAATTTTGTTGAGGCCCCTAACCTATTCGTGTATGTAAGCCCCATAGATGCCAGATCGCTGGAAGTCCTAAAATTCACAGTAGAATCTGATAGGCTTATATGATTATTTTCGTCACTTTAGTTCAAGTCCGCTATGTCCTGCACTAACCTACTTGTGACCTCAAATTTAATATCGGTATCAATGAATATATGAGATAACAATAAAATCGATAATACTGTTAGGCAATCGGAAAGTGAAAGTGGGAAAGCAGTTCCATTCAGCAATAATCTGTTATGGTATAAACGTGAACCAAAGATAAAATCAAATATACCTGTTCCAAGACCCCTCTTTAATGATATTTTATATCAGAACAAAAAGCAATTGATGGAGAAATATATTTGATAATGATGTAATCGTTTACTATGGAAAAATCTTAAAATGCAGGAGACCAAAATTACAATACCAGTCACGTAGCGAGATATTAGAAAACTCAAAAATAGCGCACAATTTAAAATCAAGTATTTAAACAAAGAACGTTCTGGAAAATAAAAAGAAAAAAATCTTTTTAAATAAAGTTCGTTACAACCAGCTATGGTGGTTTAAATTTATCAGTCAATGTTATTTCACATAAGGCGGAGGATTTAATTTCCTCCACATTATCAAATATCAAGATCTATTTTTGGATTTCACGCTATTTTATCTGTCTTAGAATATTTTAAAATTTATGAGCCGATATTTAGAACAACACTGTGCGATATGTCTGTAGAAGTTGGTCGCATAGGGTACATATAAAATAAAGAATTTTACTTGCACAAGCCTGTCAATATCTGAGTGTAGATGAGTGCATCAGAAAAGTCATGTGTAGACGATTTTTTATCTATTACTGCTCAAATAAATCTACCTTAAGAGCATTTATATTGAGGCACAGTGTGGGACTTCATAAGATTGCATAAAGAATTCAGACACAACATCTAAGATTGATTAAAGAATTCAGTTAAAATGTCATTCAATATGTATATTAAAATCATCAATAATATTATAAATAAATAAGAGTAATTTAATCTGTTCATAATACCATGAAAGATCAGAATCTATTACGGATTCAATTTGATATGCGATTCTAAATTGCATTTAGAGACATTAAAAAATAAACGTTTCGAAATTTGAATTTACTTGATAGCAGTGTAAGCTGACACTAAATGAAACAGAAATTGAAAAAGGGAGGATATTTTGCCATCTTAAAAATTAACAAATAAGTTGAAGTTAGCGAGTTCCTTCACTTCAGTACTGTCATCATTCACCAACAAAATCGGGCAACAGAAATAATTTTAGTCCTAATGTCAAAACAATTGAATATTCAAAAAAATGCTATCGTAGTACCATTCCATAGCAATTAAGAAAACATACAATGTAATGAATAGCATTATGTATACGTCCTATGATAATAACAAAAAACCCATTCTTAAACTCACAAATCATCTACCAATAATGATCTACAAATAAAATACAGAACTTATATGACACTTCTGTGATCAAAATTTTTTTTCCAGAGAACAATGGCATGCTTAGATAATTGAATAACGAATTTCATAATGTTTAGTTTTTTGTGTCTCATATAACTTAGTCTACCCTTTAATTCTCCGTATAACTTCTGCTTCCTTGACGATCAACGTGGCTTCCTAAATGGCGGCTCCTCTTTCACCAACTTTGTGTTCTCAATCACTGCTACGCTATTTATAAATGTATTGAATGCACTCTCTTCTTTCGATATATATCTAAGGGTTTTGAGACATTGCCGTTTTCGACAAATGAATCCGCCTTATTATGCAGTAGTATTTGCAGCAGCGTCCTCAATCTTATGTGTTACTAGTTCCGAAACCGTTACACAACTCTAAAAGTTAGAAATAGCCATTCGAGGTTAAACGTTATACGAACTAGAGTTCTCCAGGCTTCCGTACGTCGTTCTATACTTTTTACCCTAACACTCGCACAGGTGCAGATATACCTAAGGCTTTTGACACATTGTCATTTTTGACAATTGAATCCGCCTTATTAAGCAGGGGTATTTGTAGCAGCGTCCTCAATCTTATCAGCTACTATCTCCAAACCGTTACAGAACTGTAATAGTTGAAAACAGTCATTCTAGATTAAACCTTATGCGATTTGGAGTTCCCCAGGGATCCGTACGTGGTCCTATACTTTTAGCATTAACACTCCCACAGGTGCAGATTGAGGACAACCTATTTAAGCTGTTCAAATATTCAGATGACATGGTAATATTATTCTGTAACCAAACATTTTCCAGCCACTCCTCAACGATTATCACACAGCTTTTATCCTTGCTACACGCGCAGCTTAGCAGAATTGTTCTTAAACTAGACGCCGATAAGACGCGTCTGATAAACCTTGCTTCGAACGTATGCTGTCCAATTAATATTGAAATAATTGTCTCCGCCAAGTACTTCGGTATCTAATTTTGCTAAATTACTAGAAATTTCCCACATTTAAACTTACTACTTCCAAACTCTCTAGTTAGTCCTGTGTGATCTGCCTCAAGTCCGGCAATCCCACGGTCCAACTCACATTGTTCAAGGTCTATATCCTACCTCTCACATCATATGCTAGCTAATTTTAGTTCCACCGTCTCTAACCTCCTCATACGCCATCAAACATAATTACCGCAACGCCCTCTATTGGTTCACCTTCAGCCAATATAGTGTAGCGAACGCTTACGAATCATTTCTTTAATTCATGAGCTCACAACTTGCCTTTACCTATCAAACTTCCCTCACTCCAGTAACAATTATGTTACAAAATCTATCACTTTTCCAACGCCACAATTGTATTCGCAGCGCTTCTCGCGGAAATAAACTCCTATCCCAGCATAAATTTTAAAAATGCGGCTCAAAATCGCTTCTTTAACAAATTCCTATGCAGGACATCTGATTGGAAGTGTAACTGTTTTTTTCTTAACTAATAGAACATCTTTATACTTCATGGCTATTAACTAATTTCGGAGCATAAAGACTCTTCTGGCTGAGCCTCCAATATCAACATCTCGCCTTTGATTTTGCAAGAATCGCAGTTACCAAACTATCGTTATTTGCACTGAGGTGCTTAATTACAAGAAGTAAGGACATATTCTCATTCATTTCCTCCAATTGGAATTTTATGCCTTACCCTTCTCCGTTGGGCTATGCTTACAATTAACCACAATTTGTAGCATTTGAAATAACAAAAACAATTTAATTTATATATATCCCATATGGTGGTTCTGGTCATGTGATCGAAACCAATTGCTTGCTTTGCAGATGGTTATGAGTCATTTACTTGCTTCAAGCATATCTGAATATCTTATTTATTTTAGACAGCGTTGATGATTACAACAGTTATCTTTTCAGTCGCAACGAATTAAATCTCAAATTCTCATCTAATAAAACAACTCACAATGCTTCATTTTACTTGTTCTTATTTCTTTTGTTACAATGAGAGCATTTGCAACAGTACATGCAGTGATAATGAATCCATCCGAATGCATTTGAAATGTGCAAGTAGCTGCTGTAGAGTGCTCAACATTGTCATTTATAGGCGCATCATTTGAATTTGAAGAATTCACCAAACTTTTTACTTTTGTTGTTCAATAAAGACTAACTTTATTAGAGCCAAACGGTTTTATTTTATGAATTTTGTCTATAAGTATGGAATTTGCTCTAGAAGAAAGTTTTGATTTTTCAATGCATTTTTTATATGTTTTAGGGTGAAAATAAATCTATTTTACAGTTTGAATGAAAAATAAAAATCTGTCTAATGGTTCACTTGATAAAAGCTGATATACAAACATCAATTGTTATTAAAAATAGTTATATGCTAATATTAGCTTTTTGAAACTTTGTCTAGTGTAGTCAGTTGGTAGAGTTTGAAGATAATGTAGGAACATTACTGCGAGAATAATATTTTCTTGAAAAACGTTCGATATTATTTTTTTTCTCAAAAATGAGGCATGGAAAATGACATGCAACCATCAAAATGCATATATCATTTTATTAAAATTATTTTTTATACCAAATCTCTTAATTAAAATTTCATTAGGTATAATTAACACTTGCGCAATGAAAGTATAATTAAAAAGCAAATGTGCTATCGAAGCAAGGAAAGATTATTGTCTCGATTATAAAGGAAGTTTTGCCATTAATAACACTTTCGCCCACTCAGGAAATGTAACCAAGCAGTATTATATATGTTATGTGCAAGGATATTGCCACTGGTATTACAAAAGGCATGGCAAGTTATCACTTTTTTGGATACAACAATGTAGTGTACGCAAAAGATCTTTCGCTTATGAATATGTATTGCATCACCAAGGCAAGTATTTCATTAAGGAATCCTTAAACAGAATACAAATCCACGAAACGGGCATTGTCTTAGTTTATTTGAAAGTTGTATAATAACAAATAATTAAAATTTGCATGGCCTAATCCATAATGAAACAGCTTAAATTAAATATACTGTGCAAGTAATATTAACTTACAATAAAAACTAGCATATTTAATTTCAATTTAAATAGAGATAGAATATAATTATGTTGCTCAAATCATCTTTTTTGTGTCATGCATTATGCGCTTCCAGAAGATTTTTGGCAAACAACGGTGTATTTGCAAAAATATATATCATTAGCAATAATTATAATTTATTTAGAGAATATAACAATAAATGTTTGCTAAAACTAGCAAACTGGTTTTATCAGTTGTGAAATTATTAATAAAGAAATATCCCGAAAATGACGAATTTTCATGAATCAATGTAACCTACACTGATTTCGCTGTTCCAAAGACAATGTCAGCCATCAACAGAGAAAATATGAGTTAAAATGCAATGTTTTAATGCCTTTTGTTACTTGCATTTAACGGAATAACAGTTATTTCCTATCTTGTAGTAAGAGGAAATTATGAGTTATAACAGTGATTAGTGAATCTTGCAAGTTAAATAAATAAAACCAAAGTTATGTTATGCAAAATAGAATGATTAAAATTTGGGCAAAATGATGAATAATATTAAAAGATAAACTGAATGTGTGTAAGAAAATAAAGAATACTGCACAAAATGCTAGGCCTTAGAAATAATATTTGGAAAGTAAATGTTTATCATGAAATTTCGCTAAAAAGAGCGAGAATTGATAAGATATAAGCGTCAATAGGTAAAATGCATTAAACGATGAAATTCTTAAGGTTAGAAAAGAAATAACTCCAAAAGATCAATTGATTATTATTATTATTATTTATTATTATTATTATTATTATATTATTATTATTATAATTTATAGCATACACTGTATCAAATGTTAAAATAGCGTATAAGGTTTTGTTCAAATATAGATTAAACAACCAATAATTTTTGATATTTATTTATTAATACGATAAATAATGGACCGCTTATTGTTTATTTTTTATCTATTCGATGAAATGTGTGTGACTGGAAAGCAAATTAAAATATTCTTTTCTATTCTATTCTAAAAGATTTTTCGTCAAATTTGCGTACACATTTTTTCAAGTAGAATTTAAAATGTTTTTCTATAGAGATGGTCTTAGATTGTACATTATTCTGCTCTCTGTTTGTAAATTAGGTGTGGCCATACATATATTTGACCATTCCATAATATTTCTTATCGTCATTTTATTTCATTCCTTTACTTCTGGCAGTATGTTTAAAAACGCTTATCACAAATGAAAAAAAATGATTGTAATGGGATGTTTGGTCTTGATGCAATAAAGCATGGTCTTGCCAGTCTAGCACTGTTTTCAGAATTATATTTGTTATTACCTTCCTTAATATGAGATTTTTTGGTTGTGCAATCTAGAATATCTGATTATTATGGATAATTTATAAATAAATTGACATTTTTCAGTTTGTTATTTTGGTACAGTCCCAATTACCCCAAAAAATAGATGTAAAAGTGAAAATAACATAACTTAATAATCTGAGAGGCTTTACTTCTTTGTCTATTGGCCTATTGTGCACTAAATCTAACTTCTATGAACTAAGCAATTATATATTCAAACGAAAATTCGTTGCAAGGGCGGTGATAACATTTATTATATTATAGGTTGCGAGCTTGATTTAAACACATTATCGATTAAGTACTTATAAATTAAAAATTTTATAATGTTGAAAATGCAATTCTTCCAGTTGACCGGTTTAATCCCTATTGGAACTCATCATTTACTAGCCAGAATTTGCCGCGGACAGGGCTCAAACCTGGGCATACATGCTTCAGAATCAGGTGTTCTAACCACCGGGCCACCCTGCCGCACGCCACATAATTTTCAGTTATATACTAACTAATGTAACTCAGTTAGTCTTTCAGTTTAGGTGGAGCTCATATGATATTAATTATGACCGAAAATTACATCTAACGATCTCATCACACTAGATGGAAAAGCGGTTCTGAAATGAACTTTTATATATTTAAACGAACACTAGTTGAACATTTCCTATAATCAAGTTGGCAAACACGGTGGTAAGAGCACCAAATTCCAAAGCAGACGTGCCAAGGCTCGAGCCCTGTCCGCAGGAAATTCTGGCCAGAACATTATAAGTTGCCAATACGGATAAAACCGGTCTATTGGATAAATTGCTTTCCCTACACTATAACATTCTTCGTTTATACTATCATATATAATTAGTTAATTGATAAGGTGTTTATATCAAATTCGTAACATTGATTATACCAAATGCTATCACCGCTGTCGCAACCAATGCACGTTGATATATATAAATTTTCATTTTAAAACAAATTCCACATCTTGTGTGTTGTTCGTTCAGTAATGACAGATTTGGGATGGTTTAACACAAAATTTAACTGCTTTGTCAATATCGAGTTTTCTTAATTTATAAATGAACGAAATATATTTTAATTCTAAAGCACATGATTAAATAGTGGTTAGCAGTGTGCAATTATAAATTTAATATCGGCAATTTAACCTCCTTTAATAAGGTAACATGATTGCGAAGTTTTACATTTTCTGAATTAAATACAATTTGCAATCAAATATCAACCTAATTGAGAGGGATACATCATGCTATAATGTCGTTTAAACGACATGTACAAATGAGACCTAAAACGCCCTGATAGTATAAGAATACGATGGTACCTATTCATAATAACACAATAACTTTTCTTACATTATATCTAATTGTAACGCGCCACTCCGCGTTAAAACCCAATAAAGCTGAATATCGACAAATATAGTTCTCCTCAAGGTCACATATGCTAATTCTGGTTTTACACAATATTTCTCTTAGCTGTGATTGTAGCAACAATTTCTGTTAGTTTCAAGCAGCTCTAGTTGAGATTTCTTGAACTGAAAATTTAATTGAAAACAATAGGGTTTTGATTAATATTAAAAGGCACTCGAGCGAAATAGGCCGGTAACATGCAGTGAAATTATGTGGCAACGATCAAAGCCAGGATTTATATATTTTATGTTCATCAACAACTTTCCTAAGACATTCCGGGTTTATTATTTTGAATAATTTCTCATTCGCACAAAAATGTCAATTTTGCCTAGATTTTCTGGATTATTTATTGTGTTTAATGTGATTACTATTATACGAGATCGTTTATTCAGTTGACAATATATTACTTTGTTGCCATCTAAAGCACGGATTATTTGCATTAACAGTCAATTAAATTTTGCTTTGCAACATTGTGTTCAATGAAAGTATAATGCTTCAACTTAGCCATCTCACCTCACCCATCGGAAAAAGTTTGAGGAATAATGATAAGCACGGATCTCAGCAAAAACTACCAGGCATATTTAGGAATGGTACAACATGATTACATATATAGCTACACCTCAAAATCTCTTACAATATCCGCAAAACCTCCTACATAAATGGTGCCACGTCTCGTTGAGCTAACAACCAATAAATAAATAATCAGTTACTCTAGTCACTGAAAATATAAAGAAGGCACTAATCCTCTCGCTAGCTCAAGCACATCGGATGAATGCCACGGAAGGTTGAATCCCCTAAAGCAGGGAAAACACACAATTAAACAAATCCTGAGCCACAAATCACAGCTAACCACCCTCTCGAGATCACAATTCTCTAAGACAGCTACACCATGACGGTTGAGGAGGAAGTAACATTGCCATTTATAGTCGAAAGCATACACAAGATGACTTCTAGCTGAGGAATTGCAGTAAGTCCGGTGGCGAGCCCAGCAATAAGACGCAATACCACATGGACCCGGTAGAAGATATGCCAATTTGATCCTGACTACCTTGACGTGTGGATCGACGATGTTACTTTATTGGCCAAGGTGTCCAATATAATACACGAGGGCTCAGTATTTTATAGGGCTTTTGAGAAAATCCCAATGTCTTTTAAACGCGGACTAAACGATATCCTGCATCAATATACTGAGAGAATATATTGTTTTCCATGGCAGAGCCTGCAACGCGCCGTCATGCAGCTCCTGACACCAGTTCGGGAAGACAGGCTCACAGAATTGGTGAGCCAGATGTTTCTAGGTAGCCGCACGGCGTCCGAGCTTTATAAGGAGATGAGGCAGTAAGCCTCTGAACACAATCAACCCAAGGAAATGTTGATGCGACTATTCAATCAGAAGCTTCATCCGGCACTCCAAGAGATGGCCACATTTTCGGGCAAATCCGTCGAAGTGAAAGACGACGTACTGCCAGCACGATTAGACAATTGGTGGAAAAATCACCCTAGCAGCTCAAATGCTTCAGAGCCAGTTTGCATCACCTCACGACTGCCAGAGACTCAATCCACACCAGCATCAGGCCGAACTTATGTCACCAATGAGCGCCTAATCAGTTTGCTCGAGAATCTCACCTTCAGGCCAGATTCAGCCTAGATCGATGTCGACCAGAGCAGGATTGACCAGAGTCGATCACCGTTCCAAAACAGCACCAGGTTGTCGACGTACAGAGCCCGGGCCACGGTTCCACAGCTACCTGTGGAGTGGTGTCCGAATCACCGCAGCTATGGC
This sequence comes from Eudiplozoon nipponicum, assembly GCA_029291075.1. NCBI lineage: Eukaryota > Metazoa > Platyhelminthes > Monogenea > Mazocraeidea > Diplozoidae > Eudiplozoon > Eudiplozoon nipponicum. Next base: position 188,497 of record JAQBSW010000091.1, read on the forward strand.
CTCAGAAATGGCTGCATATTCCCGCGCACAGACACGTCGTTCGATTGGGCGCGGTCAAATTTGACAACTTAGGATGGCCAACCCATGGAGGGTTCGGAAATCTGGTAGGGTCAGCCTCCGCTGCGGCAGTAGAGGCTGATGACCCCAAAATTGTTGGCTGCCCGACGACTGATGGCTCGAAGCACGTTTGCTTTCGCGGTAGAGCGCAATAAAACTATTGTCTTTTCAGCGATGGCTCTAGTGAAGTCATGCTTCAAACGACCAAATGCCTATAATCAGACTCGTCGTCAATTGCAACTATCTACATCTTTCCTCATCAGTGACGCAAACTCTTGCGAATTAATTCTCAACACGAGTAGGCTTACCTGCGCCAATGGCTCCAACATAACGACGTTCTGATTACGAGTACACACAATCTCGTTCTCCAACTGGAAACGACGTTTCAATTATCCGTTCATCATTGCCAACACGACAAGAAACATCATTGGATGTGACTTCCTCGAAAATTTTGACCTCACCATACGTCCAAAAACACTAGAGATACGCACTGCTCACAATCAATTGTTATCATCAGCGCTAAAACATACTAATGGCGCCAAAGCAGTCTCATCTATTCAGCTAATTCCTCCAGTTCCTCAGGCACCAAAACTAGGCGATGTTCTAAAGCGACATGAAGATATTTTCAAATCAGTTGCCTTTGTACCCGATATTTATAGGAAGCGTGCCATCACAGCTCATCGTATTTTCTTATCGAAGCTATTTCCTCATCCTCCCAGGGCACGTCCATTGGCACCACACAAACATAAGGCCGCCGAGCAAGAATTTGTCATGCTACGTCAAATAGGCATCTTTGCGCAACCCTGCTCACCATTTGCGTTGCTTGTTGTACTGATTCCAAAGAGTGAACCCGAAACAATCAGAGTGTGCGGGGATAATCCTATTCTCAATTCTTTCACAAAGCCTGATTCGTACATTCCGCCAAATCCACCTGACCATTCCAGATCTGCTATTAGTCATGCTGTGTATTCAAACCTCCACTTTTTTAAAGCCTATTATCAAGTACCCATGGACAAATACTCCGTATCCTATATTGCACTAAGTTTACCGTAGGAGGAATACCCAAATATTTTTATATGCCTTTCAGTCCTAAGAACGCATCTCAAACATTTCAACAAGTTATTGACGAAATACTAGGTGGTCGACCATTTGTGATTCCCTACTTAGACGACATTCTGGTATTCTCTAATTCATTTCAAACATATTCTAGCAGACAATGGATTCCGGTTTCATGGCGGAAGTTGTGTCTTTGCACAAACAACAATGGAATACCTCAGTCATCAAATTTTCTAGAAAAGCATGACAAGTCTACCTGCTAAGGTTACTGCCATTCAAGATCTACAGCGTCCAACCACCGTTCGAGCGTTACGAAGATTCTTGGGCAAGATGAACTACTACACTCGATTCGTACCTTGCCTTGCCAAGATTCTGGCACTTCTTCACAAATATCTGATTTCAGAAAACCGTTTTGTCAAGAAATCACATCTGATTCAGCTCAACTTGAACGACATGCAGGCCAACGAGGATGACAAAAGGGCTCTATGCAAAGCGACCATACTCCATTCACCTGATTGGTCTCAACCTTTTGAATTGATCACAGACGAATCCGACATTGTCACAGGCGCAGAATTTTAACAGTCCATCAATGGCGTACATCGACGAATCGTGTTCTTCTCTTAAAAACTTCAACCTCGCGAGAAGCGATATGATACATTAGGAAAAGTCTTACTCGCAATCTTCCGCTCGATCCTACACTTTCACACATATCTGGATGGCCGAAAGTTCAAGATCCACACCGACCACCTTCATCTACTCTCAATTCTCAGGAGAAAAAAAGAATAATTATATTCACGACTTGTCAACTCGCAACTAACACAAATACACGGGTATGAGTATGAAGTAACTCATGTTAAAGTATCAAAAAATGTAGTTGCAGACTCCTTAAGCCGTCCTGAAGAACTTTGTGCCTCCATTCTATATACTTTACATATAATTTTTTAGGAATTGCAAGCTGCAAAGCAAGATGACTCATCACTTTGTACATTTTAAGTCAAACGCCTTAAACAATTGATAATGATGGAACTCTGCTGCTGTGTTAATTTGCAGGCGTGGGTCCTCGTCCGTTTATACATGAAAATTCCGTCTCAAGATCTTTGATGTTTACCATTCAATGAGCCATCCATCTAGTGAAGACTCAGTGGAAATTTAATCCAGAATTTATTTTTGGCCTTGCATGCGGCAAGATGTCAAGAAGTGCTCAAGACAATGTCTAGAATGTCAGAAATGCAATGTGACGAGACACACCAAAACGGCACCACAAATCGCCCAAGTGCTCAAAGTGCGGTTCACGCACATACACGTTGTTCTGGCAACCTTACCTGCCATGAACAATAGACGCTATCTACTGCCAATACGGGTTTTCACCACTCGATGTCATGTGGCTATACCACTGCCAGACACGAAGCAAGACATTGTCAGTTATGCTTTAGAACTCAAATGGTTGGCTCAATTTGGTGCTCCAGCTGAACTGACAGCCATTCGTGGCGCACAGATCCTCGGCGAAGAATTCGCTTCCCTGCTGAAATACTATGGTATCAAACATTCCGTGACCGCGGCTCGTAATCCTAGAGCATCTGGTTTCGTCGAAAGTCCACACCGGGATCTGAAAGCGGCACTCCAGGTTGGCCTATAAAAAAATTGGCTTGTGACTTTGCCGAAAGTACTCCTGTCAATGCGTACACGAAATGGAGAGCGGACCAAATGCTGTTCCGCTAAAATAATATTTGGCGTATGTCTACGGCTGTCTGGCCAACTAGTCGGATCACGCTCTTAAACTGTGATAACGATAAACGATCTGGCATTTCTGTTTCTACTTCGCAGTTACCTATAGTATGACTTTAAGATTCGGCCGATCTGCCTATACGTCAGCATTATGGTCCAACCTTTAAACGCATAGATTTTGATAGCTGCATATGGTTCTTCGTCAACAACGACATGGATAACAGGATTCTAGCCAAACCAAACCGCGGTACTTATCGTGTGTTAGATCGGCGGAGATTAATGGTAAAGCTGAAGCTATCTCCAAACACAGATTATCCCCGGCCGAAGTTGATCCAAATGACTCGGTGTTCCACGATGTTGACTTATCAGGCGTCGAAGAGACGATTATTTCATCTACGGACAGTTTTGCTGACCACGGGCTGTCACCCGACATCCCAAATGCAACAGAGCAACTGGCGCCGTCACACCGCCGCAAGAGATAGAGGAACCAGATTCAATGACAACAGAGCCAACATCAATGTTTACTCATTACAAGAGCCATCAAACCTCCTGTAAGCTTAGTCTGTTTCATTGTGAAATAATTTTTATTGTCGGGGGGAAGTATGTAATGCGCGCTCCGCGTTACAAACCAAAGAAGCTCAATTTCGACAAATATATTTCTCCTCAAGGTCACATATGCTAATTATGTTTTTACACAATATTTCTCTTAACTGTGATTTTAGTAACACGATAGACTGTCAATATAAGCGTATATGCATATCGAGGCCTGAAGGAATAAATTCAATAAAGTCTATATGTACCCCTAAGAAGCAAAAGGAGACCAGTTTTCTGCCTGGGTGGTTGTAGGATCTTCAAACCCAATATAAAATTATATTCAAACAGCTTGATTGCAGCAAACGCCCAGGGCCAACGGTCGACCTGTTAAAGCTATGGCTAGAACTAAATAAAGGTTACGGGCCACCAAAAGTATATTGTGCTCCTCCAAGGAAATTAGCAGCAGCGACTCGAGCAACCCAAGAAATGATAGAAGCAGGCGTTCTTGTACCGTTGTCATCTGTTTTTTGAGCTCTGATGGTTTACGTTACGAAAAAGAATGGTTCGCTCCGACCAGCGGCTGATTTCCGGCAATTAAACTCAGTGACTAAACCTGACTCGTATCCCAATCTGGCTCAGCGTGATCTGTTCCTACAGCAAGCGGGAGGCAAATGGTTTTCTATTCTTGATCTTAAACAGGGATTTTGGCAAAAAGCCGTGCGGCCAGAAGACCGATGGGAGTTAGCGATGTAGGTACCCCAAGGTCATTTCCAATTCACCCGGGTACCATTTAGTATTAAAAACGCACCGGTAGTGTTCCAAAGAATGATGGTCTCGTTCGTGTCTGACTTAACCTGTACAAAAGTTTACGTGGACGATGTTACTATATGGGCCACTATTGAACACGAATTACGTGTTACGCTGCCGAAGATGTTGGACAAAGGTATAGAATGACGATTACACTTTAATCCAGAAAACGTTCAGATAGGTCGAGAAGTGTGTTTCCTGGGGCACTCAGTCTCAGCGGAGGGATGTTTGCCGTTAAATTCGAATGTACAGCCTATAAAGCATTATCCGCTGCCTATTATTAGAAAACAATTGCGCTGAATTATTGGTATGGTGAATTTCTATAGACCATATCTCACGGGGATGGGGATTACGCAGCAACCCTTTTCTAAGTTAACAATTGCCAAGATGCCATTTAGTTGGACAGAGGAGGCTCAAGAAGCGTTTATGCTTTGCAAGCAAAAATTAATAGATGCAATTATTTTGACTTTTCAGGTAGGTAATGTGTCAATTGTTACAGACACGTCAGATATTGGGATAGGAGCGGTGTTACAAGCTGACGGACGTCCTGCGCAATACAAGTCGCACATCCACTAAGGCGTAATAGAAATATACCGTCACAGAAATGGAATTACTTGGCCTAAAATAAGCGCTACGGAAGTTTAGATATTTTGTCATCGGGGGACACGTAGACGTCTTTACCGACCACAAAGCGCTAGTGCATTGGAGATCACTGTGTATTAAGACGAAACGTGTACACCGAGCCATTAAAGAACTGCAGGAATACGATGTATAAATTCATCATATAGCAGGAATCGAGAATACGGCAGCCGATGCGACCAGCAGAATTTTAAATTGGCATTTGTACCGCCTAGAACATCATTGGCCAAAATTAAACATAAAATTATTAATAATTCTGAGCACCATGAAAAGTTTAACTCAGTATATTCCATGTCAAGAAATAAAACATATAGATGTCTATCGTAATCTTAACGCGAAAGCATTTAATAAATTGCCGTTTAAAAATGCCGACAAAATGTTAATTAAATTTGCTGTCTAACTAGCTTCTTTTCAGCTGGGCATCTGTTCTGCTAGAACCTAATTTAGTCAGGCTTTGAAATCTGTCCAGTCCTACAACAACACAAAGAATATCTTCGATGACTTTCAAATAAACAATACCATGTTTCTAATTTCATCATTATGTTCACGATAACAAAAGTGGTGCATAAGATTGTACACATGCCAAGATATAGTTTGTCAGCGAAACAACTCGGTTTACATTAATTAATCAATTTATATCAATAAAATAATTTTTAATTTAACAAGATGATCCAAAATAAAAATATCTCTAAATGGGAAATATAAATGTGTCATGCGACATATATATGTTCAAATTGTTTGCTATATATATACATATATATATATATATATATATATATATATATATATATATATATATATATATATATCGTCATATATAATCGTCATGCACAGAATAACATATACTAACAGATATTATTTATTTCAGTGCCATCTGCCAATTGCTTGTATATTTTAATGATATTTCCATTCATCCAATCATAACATTTTATTTGTCGTATTTAATCACATATAAGGTAATTGTATCTGGTCGTTGCGAATTCTGGACTTCCTCTTCTCCGTAAAGCCATGTGATGTGTTATCTTCTATATTATCAATGATTGCAATTACCGGCTCAGTCATTTTTTTTAAATTCATGCATACAAATTGCTGAATTTGAGCTCCAGCTGCAACCCGTAAAAACTGTTTATAAATTGTTGTTTCTGACCATTTTAATTTGTCGATAGTCTGAGAGTTGTGGAATATTCAAATTTGTATAGATTTAATGGTTTGGAGGTCACATAGTGTCTAAATATCTCGTTAATTCGCATAAACCTTATTGTTTTGCAAACGACTATAATACGTTTAAACAATAATTATTTGTGCGGATAGTGGTACTAATTCTTTAAATCAAGTTTACGAGCTTGAATTTAACACTAATCCCATTGTATTAACCAATAGTCGAACTACATTAGAAAAATAAGTGTTTAAAATGCACACGCCACGTCTCTCTGAATATGCTTGCTAATGATACTTGCTAATTCGCAAATAAGTTTTTTGTGTAATTTATCATTTTCACTAAAAAGCCACTTGTCGTAATTCAGTACAGTTAAAATTCAGAATGTTAAATTGACGGTGGAAATAAAATTTATTTTAAAGCAGCACAAATTGGTGCGTCAACATATTGCGTTTGCTATACTTTTCCCATAGTAATTTTGTTATAAAATCAAAGTGACAATCAATGGTTAAATAATCTCTATTCATTATATTTATTAATAAAAAATATTAACACTAACCCTACTCCCAAAAATCATATTAAAATAATACTTATTAAATAAAATACGTGTTGTTATGACAGTTTCAAATCATAGATATTTTGGAGAAAAAGTGACGTTCAAATTTTTAATAACCTCCATCATCATAATAAATTTCCACAACGCGTACCAAAAGAGGCAACGAAACCTGTTTACTTTTTCTTGACTTATTGTTATTCAGAAAGGGAGATAGCAGATTAGTAAGCAAATTTTACCACAAAAAGGGATAAATTGTAAAGTACATTCCTAACCACATCGTAGTCTCAACCTTTGAAGTGCAAATTAGTAGTTTGATTTATACTTCAAAATAAAGAAAATCTCTTCTGAAGAATACCATTGCCAACACAATTAAATTAGTTATTTCGTAACCCAAAAAGCGTTTATCAGTAAAAATTAAGTATGAACTTTACACTAAGTCAATATCCAAGCAAAATACAAAATATAATTCAATATTTAGTTTAAAGGAGAGGTAACATCCCAAATATTTACGCGCGGGATTACTAAATCAGTCATATCGTGGCATAAATTTTGTTTTCTATGCAACAAAAGCTGGTTTAATATAAATTTAAAGCATTAAATGAATTGTTGAAGCATTCTCATTTTATAGAGCAGAAACTTTCAACACAAAATAAAATTTCAATTAGCATTTCCTCGCAAATAAGCTTAACTACAATTTCTGTAAAATTGGATTTTATTTTTTGAAATAAAACATGTATGTTGATTCTCTACGATATATAATAATCAAACTTCGGTGTTTTATTTGATTTCTTTAGTAACAATTTGTGTCCTTTTGTGGGAAATTGGAACTACTAATGTTCAATTACAATGTGGAGGAAGTTAAATCCTCCGCCTTATGTCAAATAACATTGACTGATAAATTTAAACCACCATGGCTGATTGTAATGAATTCTATTTAAAAAGAATTTTTTCTTCTTATTTTTCCAGAACATTCTTTGTTTAAATACTTGATATTGAATTGTGCGCCATTTTCAGTTTTTCGAGTGTCTCGCTACTTGACTGGTCTTGTATATTTTGGTCTGCTGAATTTTAACTTTTTTGTTCTAGTAAACGAATACATTTCATCAAATATATTACTACATTAATTTTTCTTGTTCTAATATAATATAATATTGAAAAGAATCGTTCTGGAACAGGTAATTTGATTCATTCTGTTGTTCACGTATATCTCTTTCCAGATTATTTGTTCGGGGTTAATACGCTCCTACTTTTGCATTGCGATTGCCTAACATTAAGTGTCGATTTAATTGTTATACCATATAGACATGGAGACCGATATTAAATTTGAGGACACAAGTAGGTTAGTGCAGGACATTGCGGACTTGAAACTAGGATATACAAATGATAATATAAGCCTATCAGACTCTACTGTGAATTTTAGGGCTTCAAGCGATCTGGCATCTATGTAGCTTTCAGATTCGAATAGGTTAGGGGCATCAACAAAATTTGGCGACCGCGCCAGTCCAAGAATTTTAAGTCGACCACAGTACAAATCAGGAAATCATTCAAGTTGGGTAGAAGATGCCCAAATGATACTTAGTGATTATAATATAGTAAATAAAACGGAGAAATTTGTTTCAGCATGGATGGCATTGCCTGAAAATTTCCGAAATGCCTTGGAAAATTTCAGAGACAGATCTGTGTAAGAAAAGCCGTACAATGCATTTGAGTTATTAATGGCTGAGATTCAATAGAGATATCAGCCTGGAAGATCAGCGCAAATATGCGAATTATTACGCTTAGAAAGAATCGGGCGTCAATTACCGTCCGATTTTTATGAACGCCTTTGCAGAAAAGCTTCCAGGTTGAAAATATCTAGAGATGAAGTCAACTCCATTTTCACAGCTAAGCTACCAATTAGGCTTAGAACAACACTGGAAGTATTTGACACAATGAGCATAGATTGGTCAACAGAACTCGGAGGGTTAGACGGCGTTTATAAACAGCAGGAACCACAAGTACATGCTGTAATAGCAGAGTCCGTCACGATGCAGCTAGTCACGGCAGATACCGAAAAGAACCTGACTATACAAGGAACCTTGCGTTTCTTATGTAGAGCAGTTGCTAGCTTACGCAGTGATATTGCACAACTTCAGAGTCAGGATAGGTACATTAGACGTCAATGGATTCACTCGCGTCAACGCTTCCCAGGGCCACGCGGATGGTGTAAGACACATTGAGAATACGCATTATCACGTTTGAGTTAGCTCATTCAGAAGTAATTGAGATAGTCAATTATTTACGAAAGTTTATGTATATTAAAATACTGCATCACATAAGTATGCCAAGATTAAGTATGCAGCATCTTACTGTAAACAAAGGCCTGTCGTTATCTGCCTGAGATTAAAAACCAGACTAATAATTCCACGTTTTCGGCGCCTTTCTTATTGATGCTAGATATTGGTATTTTTTGTTCTTCCTAATTTCTATGGATATTGACCATCTAAATGCCCGTTAAGCAACACATTTTTGGTCGAATATTACACAACAGGGTTAATATACCGGATCGTATTCGATAAATATGGGTAAAAACTTCATTAATGAGATTTTTCAGCGTTAGTAGATGACCGTGCGTGAACTTTAGTTAGCTTAGCTTCAGATGAACATAAAATTTGCATACAAACACAAATTCGAAAGGTTCTTGATAAGACACGGTGTTATAAATGAATTTCTTTTCAAATTTTAGTCTAATGGAAAATTTTCCGTAATGAAAGCGACCGAAATCTAGGTCTGTTATTGTAATGCTGGTACATTCACAATCATGAATGGCAGGCATACTCCATGTGCTGCCCATCTCGTGTCCGCGCTGTTGTGCAGACGAATAAAATGTCTGATTGCACATTATAAAGATTTATAGGTTTTTTAGCCGAATGTACTCTTCAAACTGCGCACCGGCGCACCCAATTTAACCCTGGGCCTCGTAATAGACCAAGAAGACGGCGGAAAAGAACGTCCCATTGAATTATATTCCAGAATGATGGACCCGCATAAGAATTACTGAGAAATAGATAAATAACACTTTACCCTCGGACTAATCTTCCTTTCTATTTGAACAATATCTTTTTTTGTGATTCCTTGAAAGTTAACATCTCCACAGCACCGCTTGTGGAGGCTTTGCAGAACTGTTTTCAAAGCTATCCGTAAAGGGAAATTCGAATGATGATCTTACTTAAAAAATCCTTGTTTAGTATTTTTCATGTAAAAAACTGTTATTTATTTCAAATTGAAATAAACTAAATCATCCAAAACAACAAATTGCCAATGTGCTACGACATTCATACGGAGAAACACATAGATAGATTAAGCAAGACTGATTTGCTCATTTCAAGTTAGGCGATGCCAAATTCATTGTATATTATATGAATGGAGAGCTAGAATTTTGAGATTCGATACAAGAATGGACAGATATATGATATCACTTTGCAATACAGCGAGATAGATATTTGAATGCAAACAGGTACACACAGTGACACATACGCCTACACACTTACTAATAAACCCAAACATAAAATAGAAGTAAAACCGATTCAGATTTGTTGCCACAAACATAATCAAATGAAAACCCAGGATTTATAAAATGAAAGATAGTAAAGTGTAGTTCATTAGTCTCAAAATAAATGACCTTTATCCCATGGTGATAAATGGTTGTTTTTCATTCTCATTTGATATAAATAGAAAGAAGAAAACATTATATTATAAAAGATCCTAAATTGTTAGGTTTGCTTGCTGTTTTTCTTGAGGTTTGTAAATTTAAAATTTCAGAATATGAATTAAAATATGGTTGGAATTTTCATCTATATTTGATATTTACGATGCCCAAACAGTAAAACAACAGCATATTGAATAATTCATTTCCTTTAAAAAAATTTATTGCCCTTTTATACAAATTTAATTCAAATTTCGTCAAATATGTTAACCATCATATTTTTAAATTGAATTTACATTGAAATATTTTTGAGCGTTATGACATATATCGTAAATTGTAAATAAATGTGGAGGTATATATATATATATATATATATATATATATATATATATATATATATATATATATATATATATATATACTGCTAACATTTGACGAATGAAAATTTGATCAAGGAATCCTGATACGGGGTTCCGAAACTTAAAACAGCATGTATAATATTCTAAAATTCATGGGCCGAAATTTAGAGCCACATTGTGTGATATGTTTGGAGAATCTGGTCGTATACGGTACATGTAAAATAAAGAAGTTTACTTTCACAAACCTGGCCATATTTGAGTGGAGATGAAATATAGTAACTGACATGACATCATGGTATTGACTTACCACATTTTCAGCACGTAACTAAAACTATGTCGGTTTGACTAAAAGAATTTATTTAGAAACGGTAAAAACATTTTGATAGGGATAAATTATATTGCTGCACAAGACTGTGTATGTGACGCGGCTGCATCAGAAATTTTATGTGCCGACGATATTTTAATCTGCTTACAGCTGAAATTAAAAGAGCCTCAGAGCATTTGTAATGAAGCACAATGTGGAAGTTCGCTATATTCCATAAAGAATTCAGACACAGCATCTAAGATAATTTAGCCAAATATCATCCAATAATTATATTAAAATCATTGATTAAATAAGTAAATGGAGAAATTTTATAAATAAGTAAAAGAAATTTAACCTATACATCATAAAATAAAAGGTCAGAATTTATATTGGATTCAATTTGATACGGGATTGTAAACTGCATTTTGAGAAATTCAAAATACGGCAAATGTTTGAATTTTAATGTAATTGGTAGCAGCTTAAGCTGAATCTAAACGAAACAGAAATTTAAAAGGGAGGAAATTCTGCCATCTTAAAAATTCACAAATATTCTGAAGTGTCTCAGTTCCCGTACTTATATCCATTCAATAACTAACAACAAAATCTGGCAACAGAAATAATTCTAATTTTAATGTCACCGCAATTGGAAAGTCAAAAAATTGCTTTCATGAATTATTTTTCATTGCAATTTAAGAAAACAACCAATTTTATGAATAGCATTATGTTTACGTCTGATATTGCAATTAATTTGATAATAATAGAGGCTTCATTCTTATACTTACAAATGTTTTACCAACAACGCTCTATGAATAAAATAAAGGACTTATGTGACATTTTCGTAATCAAAATTTTTTTCAGAAAAAAATGGCATGCTTTGTTAATTGAATAGCGAATTACATCATATTCAGCTTTCTCTAAAAAAACACGTGGCAAAAACCGCTGTTTTTTTCTTGACTAAATGTTATTGAGAAAAGAGATTGTAGACTTCCGTGTAAAATAAGCAAAAGAAAGGAATTGATTGAGTAGTACTTTCTTTACCACATCGAGGTACCAAAATATTAGACGATAATTGGTGCGCGTTTGATCGACCAAAATAAGGAATATCTGATCCAGATCATTCTAATGAAAGTAATTTTGTTTTATGCAAAACTGTACAATAAATTACTTATCACACACGGATAATTGCAATAAATTTAAATATGAAAACGGCAAAATACATTGAATTAATACCCAAGAAAGAACATATGCAATTCAGTATTACTTTTAAAGGGGACGTAAAATGTAAAATAATTACTCGACTGTTAAAAAAATCGTAGACTCTTCAGCTGCCTGATATAAAATATTTATTTGTCTATATAATTGTCCAATATAAATCCAAAGAAATAAATCAAGCCTTAAAGCAAACAAATTTAATAGAGCAGGTAAAATCAACACAGTTTAAAAATCGAATAAGCTTTAAAATACAATTGAACGTGACGATAAAATCTGGAAATGTGTATTAAAATTTTGGCCTTAAAACGAAGGATAATGTAGGAAACAAATTCTTCTATTATACAAAAACAAATTAGTGGAAAACTGTAAAACTATGGCGTGCAAATGTGCACTGAGAAACAAATTAATATTTTATACTTTTTGTATTGAATAATAAGCTGAGAATTGAGGATTTTTCGTATAACTAATACCGGTGTCCCTATTTTGTCTACATTTATTATCGTAAAGAACACATGAAAATCTGTAAGCGTTGGAGCGTTGATTAAATAAACAATATTTTCAGCTATTTAAGTACATAAACCTGTTTTCAAGCAATCAGCTGATTTGGATTGCGTTAACATCTGTGGTCATATTATAAATTGTATAAATAAATAGTGTCGGGATTTCTCAGTTAGTAAATTCAGAAAGTGATTCCCTCTGAAGTATTTATGTCTAAATTGTATATTTTCACTATAAAATTACAATATCACGTTTCAAAGGCATTACCTCAAGAACATGAAATGTGCTAGTCTGAAGATTTTCACGTTCATAGGAGAATGAAATATTATGTTCCGCTTTACTAAAATAAGTATGCCAGTAATTTTTTTCTCTGTATTTAATAATAAAAATTTAATGTTTTTTCGCAATTTCTTGAGTAAAAATTTAGGCTCCTTTTTATAAAGTAGAATCAGATTTAGTCCATTTTAAATGGGCAACACGAATCTCAGCTACGAGATCGGGATATCATCCAGAATTTTATAAAATTCCTAATTAAACATCTTCTCGCACATACTTTATTGTGGCTGCCCTTCTTACCAAATTCTCCTCGTACTTATCTTTCTGCAATATATGGAACCATTCGTATACATTCCTTCTTTTTAACTAAGAGAACCAGACGTGTATTGTTGAAGACAAACACGCATGGTGATTTATAAATATCTTAGGGTATATTTGATTGTCAAGTAACACCTTGCGAAGAATATTATTTTCTCTTGGGGTTTCATTGACCTTTAAGAAACTACTAGCATTGGTAATTAGTCTGAATTTGCCGGGACGAAATATCTTGAAACATGCTTCTGACGGTGTTATCCGGTTGTCCATATTGGAACTTGATAGTTCTGTGTTTCTTTGCATTTCATGTTTTGTTACGTTGTTCGACGATTTGTTTAATACAGTGTGATTGATGATATATTCAAGCTCGCCAAACTGATTTAACGATTTGTAATGCGTAAATCTTAAACGATTAAAACAATAGTGAATTAATACCATATTAAATGGTTAAACGTTGGGTAGACTTGTGAATATGATTAAATGTTAAACAAAATGAATGTGAGAAAATAAATTAAGAAAACTTAAATATGTATTGATAATATTTAAAAAGGTATGCCTATTAAAAGGTAGACTATTCATAAGTGGTATATGCTAAAAGTTAATAAGTATTAAAAGATGAAATTGTTAAGTATGGTAAATATTTTACACCAAAAGTTTACGTAGAGATATTAAATATATAAAACCAAATATAACCTAATTTAATTATTGTTAATTATTAATTTGTTCGAGCAATTCTCCCATTTCAATTTGTGGAATCTTCGTTCCTGTCACAAATTACTGTTGTAGTCCACATATATTTAGTGTTATTGCCAACCACAGTTTTATTTATTAAGCAAACTAGCAAATTATTTAACCTATGTTAAACTATTACCTCCGTATAAAGCTAACCGTTGACAATTCTCAAATTTATATTATTTCTAATGTCCAATGCCTGACAAATAACATAATTTCCAATTTCATCGACATATCTGCCAAGATTTTATTATCCTCTCGTATTTTCTTTTTGTACTTATGATTTCGAAGTCATAAGTGGGGTAATTTCCTTTGAATGCAATAAAATTTTCAAAAATGTTGTGATTAATTGTTTAAATTATTCTGTGAAAGAATCAATTTTACTACATTGAATAAATGATTTTTAAAGCAGTTTTGTTGTTGTATTTTGCTGTTAAAAATTTTACTTTGGTGTCCAGTAATGCCTTGATCTTACGCGACTACTTTATAGCTCTACTTGGCTTAAATTAGTCTCAAGTTTATCTTAATGCAAACAAATTCTATGCATAGAAGTAATTGAAATGCTTCCAACTAGTGATGCATATTTTCAACTCTAATTCGAATCATACTATTTTATTTTAATTAAATTTCGAAAAATATAAAGGTAAATTAAAAAAAGTAATGTACCACACTCTTAATACGTATTTGACTAAAACTCGACCACTTGAAAATCCACCTTATTTGATATATGAATCATGCATTTGTTTAAATAAAATTATTGTGAAAACACGGCAGAAAAGAACAATTTTATTTTTCACCAAACCTAAACTCTGATATTAGGTAATGTATAAAGTAATTTTTTTGAACGCATGAGAGATGAAATTCAAATTAACATATTTACTTGAAAAACAATCGAGTTTTAGGCTTGTTCATTCAATCAAACACACGAAAATGCAAAAATAATTTCCCAATTTGTAATTTAGCCATGCTTGGATTATTTTGAAAATTTAATTGAGTAATTCGTACTTCAGTGGAAAAAAGTTTCTGCATTTATGATGGAAAATCCTTAAAATTCTGGAATAGTATTTTTACCAGAATGTACGTGGCGTGGGGTTCTTTTGCTAAGTTAGGAATGAAATACCTAAATGTGCTAATTTGCAATTTTAACTGGCATATGAACGAAAAGTGTTTCATTTTTAGTGCAATGGAAATGACGACATTTTTTAAATATTTCGCAAATTCTGAGATTCAAGTTGAAAACTCGTTAAGATTACAATGTTAGGTTGATTAACATAGAATAAAAGGAAGCAAAGGAAATAGCTGTTTTCAAAGCAAAATTGAATTTGGAACTCCGGTGGTTGTATCTGATTTACTAGATTTGAATGCTTGATTTATTTCTTTGAATTTGTTTATCAAGCATATTGAAAAATAAAAATTTTTTACCAGGCATCTGATAAATCACCGATTGTTTAAAACTTTGAGTAAATATTTCTGATGTAACGTCCACTTTGAGAGTAATATTGAGTTACATATGTACATTTGGTAAGATATGACTTCTGTGTATTTCGTCAATGTTCATATTTAATTTTTGCTTCTAAAATGATTATGGGAATTTTATTTTCTTCAGAAATTTGTATGCACCAAAAGTATTGGCAAAGGAATTCCGCAGAATAGGTTTTCATTATTTTTCAGGATCAAGTGCCCAAAAAAAGTTCCTTTAAAAATTTGAGAAAATGATGTGTTATTAAACGTACTACTCATGCTATTCCGTCCTTTGGTGTCTGTTTCATATAAGTCTGCTTTCTCAGTTTCTCCATATCATTAAATCAAGAAAAGACATTGGATTTGGCTGCGTGTTTTTGTACTTATACGGATACTAATTATAATAATTGGCGTTATTAGACACATTTAAGCACGGCAATCGTTTTGCACAAAATTTATGATCATGAAAGTGTCACCAAAATACATTATTTCCTTCATTGAGGATTACTGATAGATGATTTTTGAGAATAAGAATGCGTGCTTTGTTATTATCAATGAATTTGCAATATGGGGCGATATCGTAATTTTATTCATTAACTTGTTCGTTTTTATTGACAATGGAAAAATATTCCAGATACCTCGTTTTTTTCTCTGAATTCTTTATTTATTTCTATACAAACCCACTTGAGAAAAATAAATTCTCTGTAACTCATCAAAAATGCACATAAGCTTGATGCATTTCAGATTTAAGTAAAGTAAAATTTGGTCTACACGTAAAATTTTTACCGTAGCAGCGCCATATATACATCTCTGTGCGGCAGTAGTTCATAACACTTTCGATTAATTTTTAAAATTTCTGAATAAGTTGATTTTGTAAAATCGGAAAATTTTTCGTAACATTGCTGAAATTGTGGTGTCTAGACATTTTAAAAAATAGCGATTTAGTATAACACCTCTTTCTAAAATTAAATTAATAATAGGAATACACTATAACAATAATTGATTGCGCGGGTGGTTGTAACAATTATTTAAATCAAGTATGCGAGCTTGAAATAAACACCAATTGTATTTAACAAGTCGTCGAACAACATAGCAAAACTACCGCCAGGCGCATTGCACTGACGCGTTTCGACCTTCCATGATCATCGTCAGAGTACGACGGAAAACTGACTATCGAGGATCAAACCGCATTGAATGTATGTGGAAATCAAATTTAGATATGCGTCTCTCACCTCTAGCAGTCTCGCACACATTGAACTTGACTGGAAATGTCGGATACACAATTTCTATGCAGTCACGAACATTAACTGTTTGCAGCTTTCGCCACATATACATATATAAGCAATACAATTTAACAATAATTGATTGCGCGGGTGGTGGTAACAATTATTTAAATCAAGTTTGCGAGCTTGAAGTAAACACCAATCCCATTGTATTTAACCAGTCGTCGAACAACATAATAAAACTACCGCCAGCTCCGCAACCCACTGACGCGTTTCGACCTTCCTTGATCATCATCAGAGTTACGACGGCAAACTGACTATCGAGGATTAAACCGCATTGAATATATACGGAAATCAAATTTAGATATGCGGCTCTCACCTCTTAATTAATTAATAATAGGCAAATAAGTTAATGAATAAAAATAACTTTTGCCATGTTTTCAGGCCTTTAACAACATCTCATCTACTCTTAGATATGGGCAGTGTTCTAAAATAAAAATTATTAATGCAAGGTATACCGGAAACTGCCAACTTCCACAAACATTATGCGTATTGAGGCTTTTAACATCGGCCCATGCAAATTAGAATAGGATCTTGAAAAATCACATATTCAATGCATTTACGAATTATAAATATAGCCTTTATTGTCACACTGAATATATGTTCGTATTTTAAAGTCCTTTATAAAATGTTCCATAGCAACAGCTGTGCTATATTTCATGTTACCAAATTTGACGTCATCTAGGTCAATTTTCAATGTACGTCTTTGAGAAGCTCTTGTTTTTGTGTCATGAAAATGAACGGATTTCGTTACTGTCAGGTCACTCTGCTATTGAGTAAACAAAACGATCAAGTTTTAAAGTTTCCTAAAATCATCTATCTGTATACGATCAACTTCGTCGGCTTTAACAAAAGTTAGATATTTCGTCTTTGTTATGAAATGTTCATAATTTAATTAGTTTGCCGGATGATTTAAATCATTGTTCATTTGAACATTCTAAAAAAGCACTTAATATTCTGCCTAAATTTGTCGACACTGAAATTATTTGACTGCCGTATTACATTCTGTGTTAGTTAATGTGGGCATGGAAGAAAATGTTGTTTGTGACTAACTTTACTATTAATTAAAATTATAATGATTTTTGGTGTGAATACTCTGTTCACAATCGTTATTTTCAGTGTAACTATACTTTTCACATGTTAATACACCGATTGTGTTTTATTGGACATTTTTCAGCAATTTATCAACCTGATAATAACAAAATCTTATTCGCTAGTTTTGCAAATATATAAGTTGTGTTGATGAAATTTTCCTAATAATTATTAAATATTTTAAAATAATTTGCTAGCTTGAAAGGTTAAATTGCACACACCATCGTATTTTGGTAATATGAATTCTAGAGGACGTACTGCCTAATAATCTATCCTTCTTGGCATTTTAAAATTTAGGCAGTATACTATTCCTAGGCAAATAATTTAGGGAGAAGGCTCATGTGATAAGGAAGGGTCATTCATTACCAAAACTCTGTCCCAATTTCCCTAAATAAGAATGTTTATACGTAATTTGTACTTTAATTTATATTTAACTTCTCTCAGAGGAATACCTATAACAGGTTTTGTCTGTGTCCAAAACAATAAATATTCACAAAACTGAAAACCGCGAAATATATTTGTGGTATGGAAAATCATTGTTTAGCAGTAGGAAAATTATTTAGAAGCATTATTCGCGTCACACAATGCACGCATTTTTGAAGGAAGCTCTGCATTTATAGAGCTTCAAGGATATTAAATGCGAATAATGAATGCTGCTTGACAATTTATAATTTTCCCGTGATCCAATTATCATCCTCTCTTATGCTTAAATACTTAAGACTGTCAATCATATTCCTTTTATTTGTACCTTTTTTTAATCATGCAGAAAAGCAGAGAGAGATTAATAAAGGACACAAAAGTATAATCTTGAGATGTTTTGCTGAGTATGTCTTAATTTTCGAATACATAGGTTGCGTTAAGAAAGCTATATATATATATATATATATATATATATATATATATATATATATATATATATATATATATTCTTATAATTAGGAAAAAAAAACACAAATAACTAAGAGGATAATGGCCATTTATTTCGTGAATACTAAACGTCTCTTATACAATCATACATATTTATACATTTTGGGTTGTTAATTGGTTATGTTTTTGGTGACAAATCTGACTGGTTATTACTGCTGTTTCTTGTTTTGACTAGTAGGTGAGTGTGTATGCGTTTGTGTTTGTATTGTGTATGTGTGTTTGCATGTAAAGGTCATTCTCGCAGTATTGCGAAGTGATGTCTGAGATCTTGTCATGATTGTTTTGATAACTTGAGAGTTAGCCATTTGTGCAAATTGTTCACTGTTATCTATACAAGTGCTGTTTTTCCCAGTATAGTTAATTGTTTCACCCCGCTGCGCGAGAGTGCTATTTTCGCTTGGTAACAACGCTAATGTTGATTGTCTTGTTAAACGCTCACACTGTTTGGAGACTTCTGTCATCGTATGCGCCTCTGTTATCTCAACTTCACCTTGTTGCCAATCCGATTGTACGTTTGTTGATTCTAATCGAGGGCCTGTTGGTTCTTGGCTGGGTACTAGTATATTGTTGTTGAATTTTGTTATCCTTGGCCAGTCGATAAGGATATCATGTTGATGAAACTTTTGAATGTTAAGTTCAGGTGTTTGTTGTTTTATGTAAAGCGCTTCGTAGATAAAAAGTAATTTTTCAGATTTTGCTTTGTGTAGAATTGTGAAATTGGTCGAATTGACAGAATGCAGAAGAAATAACCAAAAACCGACGAATAAACTTATAAGTCGCTTATTGCTTAATGGTATCGAGGACAACCAAGCAAAACTGCAAGACGCTGAGAGCATCATTCAATCACTGGGTTGTCGAATTGCAAGACTGAATGACGGCGAATACACCGCTTTCACAAAGAAGATAGAAACACTGATGAATATAACAGCGGAAAAAGAAACCAAGAACCTCACGAGAGACCTGGACAAATTTCCTACGCAATCAAAATTTCCTACCAACCCAGACGCTTTTATTCACAATTATTCAAAAGTGATCTTGTCAAAACACCAGAAAGAATTACTCTCCTTAGGAGCAAAATTCTGCGTAGTCAAGAAAAATCTAAGTGAACGGGACATTATTGACATTCAGGCTGGAACGGAAAATTTCTACAATGACTTAACGAAAGACACCGCCCCACATACATTCAATGGACAAGGACTGAAAGCTGAGATAGTAAGCGCACTAGAACAATACAAGAAGGAATTCAAAGGCAGCCAAATCATCACAAAACAGCACATAGACGAACTTAGAAAACTCCAATCAGACAAATCCGTACGACTTGCCACACCCGACAAAGGATCAGGAATTGTTATACTTGAGGCGGACGCTTACAAGAAGGCCATGAAGGATATAATAAATGATCCATCCAAATTTAAGCATGACATCAAACAGAAAGATGATTCAACGAACATCGAATCAAGAATTAATGCAATTTTGAAAAAGATGGAAAAACATGTGCTAACATCGACGGCTGACTCCGAGATTAGATCAAAACTCACAGAAGACATCCAAAAAGCAAAACCAGTCGGAACAAACACCGCAAGATTGTACGGCAAACCAAAAACTCACAAAGCCGTGACAGCCTCAGGAGCTCCTTCGATGCGGCCCATTATGTCAATGATCAACGCTCCACAACATAAACCAGCCAAGTTTCTCTGCAAACTACTTGAACCAATACGGAGCATCATAAACACTAACACTATCAAGGACTCTTTCGAATTAGCAAATGAACTGAAGGGGAAGAACATCCTACAGAATAAGATGGTCTCGCTTGACGTCTCATCCTTATTTACAAACATACCACTGGATAAGACAACGGAGATCTTGTGTGATCTCATCAAAAATGAGATTTTTGACTTCCCTATAGACACCAATGACATCAAAGACCTCATATTAGCATGTACTAAAAACGTGCAATTTACCTTCGAAGGTATATACTATCGCCAGATCAATGGTGTAGCTATGGGAAGCTGCATCGCACCCCTCCTGGCAGATGTATACATGTATCACCTGGAAAAAACGAGTCTGAAAGGTATAATTGACCAGTGCGCATTCTACAAAAGGTATGTAGATGATATCTTGTTGTTCATCTCAGAAGCAGCAGACCCCTCCGAAATCCTCAAACAAGCAAATGGAGTCGATCCAGACATCAAATTCACTCTCGAAGTAGAGAAAGACGACAGTTTCCCATTCCTTGACATCAAACTCACTCGAGAAGCAGACGGAGAGTTGACACTGGCCATACATAGAAAATCCACTTTCACTGGACAATACATCCATTACAACAGTAGTGTGCCAAAATCCCACAAAAGAAACTTAGTAAACAACCTAGCGAACAGAATCAGAAAGATCTGCTCTGAACACAAGATTGAGGAAGAACTGGGCTACCTCAGGAATATTCTGCTAATGAACAACTACCCAGAGCGGTTCATTGATGTCAACATTAGACCACGGCAAATTCGTACTAGAGAGGACACCGGCAAGCAGGTTTACCTAAACTTACCATTTAGAGGCGACATACCAGCCTCAATAATTGCACGGCGGCTGAATAGAATAACTAAGGACAACTTTCCCAGTGTTAAAGTTAATATGACATTCAGTACACAGAGAATCATGAGGTTGGATACCAAAGATCAATTGCCACTTCTCTCCAAATCATTCATAGTCTATAAATTCTCATGTATGTGCGGTAGCACATATATCGGACGTACGAAGAAGCAATTGATAAGCAGAATCCAGCAACATTTGCCACAGAAATTGATTAACAAAGGCTTGCCACCGTCTGGAAAATCAGCTATTTCCGATCATATATTAGCAACGGGGCACCCTGTCAATTCGACCAATTTCACAATTCTACACAAAGCAAAATCTGAAAAATTACTTTTTATCTACGAAGCGCTTTACATAAAACAACAAACACCTGAACTTAACATTCAAAAGTTTCATCAACATGATATCCTTATCGACTGGCCAAGGATAACAAAATTCAACAACAATATACTAGTACCCAGCCAAGAACCAACAGGCCCTCGATTAGAATCAACAAACGTACAATCGGATTGGCAACAAGGTGAAGTTGAGATAACAGAGGCGCATACGATGACAGAAGTCTCCAAACAGTGTGAGCGTTTAACAAGACAATCAACATTAGCGTTGTTACCAAGCGAAAATAGCACTCTCGCGCAGCGGGGTGAAACAATTAACTATACTGGGAAAAACAGCACTTGTATAGATAACAGTGAACAATTTGCACAAATGGCTAACTCTCAAGTTATCAAAACAATCATGACAAGATCTCAGACATCACTTCGCAATACTGCGAGAATGACCTTTACATGCAAACACACATACACAATACAAACACAAACGCATACACACTCACCTACTAGTCAAAACAAGAAACAGCAGTAATAACCAGTCAGATTTGTCACCAAAAACATAACCAATTAACAACCCAAAATGTATAAATATGTATGATTGTATAAGAGACGTTTAGTATTCACGAAATAAATGGCCATTATCCTCTTAGTTATTTGTGTTTTTTTCCTAATTATAAGAATACTGTGTTAATTAAAACGGCATGGATATCATAAATATATATATATATATATATATATTATATATATATATATAAGAAAATTAAATATATTCTTTAGATATCAAAGGGATTTTCACTTTTGGCCAAAAGAAACAGTAAACAAACCAAATGTCTACCGTGAGATGCTATTAACAATGCAAAAACTAGAAACCAAAACAGAGCACAAACAATATACACTAGTAACAATTGCGTGCAGTGTACGGCAACTAGGTGTTTCTTTATTAGTTCTGATTTAAGATTCCTTTTGTATTTGTATAGAATGCTCGTCTTTACAATGGTTGTGGATTAAAAAAATATTTCTTGTCTCTTTTCGTGATGTATAATTTTAATATGCCAGATGCGGAATAGAATTTATTCATACAAATTTCGTCTATGCAAATAAAGCTTGAATTCTTAATTTGTTCCTTTTTTATTTTTGCATTTTAACGGTGATTGAATTCAATATTAACGTGCAAATATGCAAACATTATTTTTAATTTATCAAGGTTTTTAATTTATTAATATATAGTTGTTAATATTAGGGAAGATGAATCAGTGAATGGCAAATTTTCAACAAGCATACAAAGTTTATAAGCATGTTCGCATACACATAAATTTTTGACTGAGAACTTTTCATCATATATATCTGCAATTGAAACTAAGATATGAATGTCACAGTCTACATTGTTTAAAGATGAACGCACTCAAAATATCATTTTCAGCAGTTGCTCTCTTGGTCGCCACGGTCATAAATTGCGCAACGTCCAACAGATACGTATTTAGTAGTTAAACTATATTGGAGGAATAGTGGGTGATTACAGCATAAGCGTTGTTTAATCATTTACCATTTGAAAAGATTATTTACTTATGGCGTGTTGAGGCCCCTAGCCTATTCGAGTCTGAGAGCCCCATAGATGCCAGATCGCTTGAAGTCCTTAAATTCACAGTAGAGTCTGATATGCTTATATTTCCATTTACATCTCCTAGGTTCAATTCCGCCATATCCCGCACTAACATACTTGTGTCCTCAAATTTAATATCGGTTCCCATGTCTTATTGGTTTAACCAGTAAATCGACACTTAATGTTAGGCAATCGGAATGCGAAAGTAGAATCGTATTAATTCCCGAACAAATAATCTGGAAGGAGATATACGTGAACAACAGAAATATCAAATTACCTGTTCCAGGACGTCTCTTTCCTGTGTAATATAATATCAGAAAAATTTGTATTATAATAGGAATGTATTTGACGAGATGTATTCGTGTTACTAGAGAAGAATTTAAAAAATGCAGCAGACCAAAATAAATAAGACCAGTCAAAGTGCGAGGCACTCGAAACTGAAAAAATGGCGCACAATTCAAAGTCAAGTATGTAAACAAAGAATGTTCTGGAAAATAAAAAGGAAAAAATTCTTTTAAATAAAATTTGTTACAATCAGCCATGGTGGTTTAAATTTATCAGTCAATGTTATTTTACATATGGCGGAGGATTTAACTTCCTCCACAGGCGCACATTTTTTCTGAAATTATTTTACATATCGAGTAAGGTTTTCTTAATAGATTCAGATTTGCACAAAAGCCAAAGTATGACATGTATGAAACCCAGAGTTATTATTGCAACTCTATGAACACTTGAAAACGAAACCATAAATCAATGCATGCAAAAATTTATTGTCAATAATTAGTTCTCTGAACAATTAATAAATCTAAAAACAAATGTTCCGTTGCTTCTGCATCATATTTCCTTTTTTGGTTTTCTGGTGATTCAATTTAATTTCCAGTAACGAATAATAAAGGTAACAAAATTAAAAAAAGGAACACAAAATTTCATACGAAAAACAAATCAATCTAAAATTAATTTTAATTAATTAGCAATAATACAAACATATGTGCAATTAAACTTTAAGCATATCTAAACAATATTTAATTATGCGTCTGGTTGGTAACAAATCTTTAAACAAGTTTGCGAACTTGAAGTAAACATTAATTCATTTCTATTCAACTAGTCGTCGAACAACACAGAAAAACTACCGCCAGTTGCAGGACATGACCCGTTTTGACCTTCCATGGTAACTATCTGAGTACGATGGCAATTTTTCTAGCGAGGATCCAAGAAAAGCAAATTTAGCGGCTTTCACATCTAGTAGTCTCACATGTATTGTCTTTTACTGAAGGTTTCTGTTGCATTGTTTTTATAGAATTATTAACATTAAATGTTTGCAGCTCATGCCATAAATAAATAAGTACGTAATAATTCTCTAAAATATGAAAGCGAACTTGAAGCAAGAACCAGACAAAATATGAAAACTTTCACCAGTCACACGATATGATGCGTTTGTAAATTCCATGATCATCATTAGATTAAGACGGCAAACTGCCCGGCGAGGATCAAATCGCATTGCATATTTATGCGTGGTGAAATATAAAAGCAGTTAATATTTGTAATTGCATAGAAATTCTGCACTCCCATGCACATTCAATATATGCTTGTCTACTAGTGTTGAGAGCCGCTTATCTTATTTTGTTTTTCATATATGTGCAATGCGGTTTGATCCTCGCTATTGAATTTGCCATCGTACTCTTGTAATGATGATAGAATGTCGAAACGTGTCAGTGTGTGCGACTGGCGGTAGATTTGCTATGTTGTGCGACAGGTGGTTAAAAAGGAATGAGATTGGTGTTTGCTCCAGGATCGCAAACCTGATTTAAAGAAATGTTAGCTCCACCACGCAATCAGTTATTGCTTACTTGTATTTTTTAAAATTTTATTTGTGGCGAAATCTGCAAACAGTTTATGTTCGAGAGTGCATAGATATTGTGAGTACAAAATTTCAAGTCAAGTGCAATATATGCGAGACTAATAGAGTTAAGAGTCGTATATTTAAATTTGATTTCAATATATATGCAATACGTTTTGATCTTCCTAGTGAGTTTGCCGTCATACTATGATGATGATCCTGGAAGGGCGAAAATCATCAGCGCGTGCTTTTTGGTGTTTACTTCAGGCTCGCAAAGTTGTTAAAACCACCCGCGCGATCATTTATTGGTTATTTGTATTTCTTATATATATGTTAAAAGCTACAAACGGTTAATTTTTTTAATCAAGGTTACGATCTATTATTAAACACCTGATCGATTAACTACTTATATATATATATATTTATATATAGGCATATGTTTAAACTAAGAATTTTATAGGCACTTCATCCAGTAGACCGGATTGGTACTTATTGGGAACTCATGATGTACTGGCCGTAGTTTGCCGCGGGCAGGGCTCGAAACGGGCACATCGGATTCGGAATCTAATAAGAGTCTGTACACTGCAAAACAAGGCCACTAAATGCTGAGTTCTCAATAAGAAAGAAACCAGTCAACTGCATGAATTGTATTTTCTACACTATACAATTCTTAGTTTATACTGACATATTTAAGTAATAAATGCGTCAGGTGTTCATATCAATAATGCAAACTTTATTATAATAATTTTTATCACCGCCGGCGCTGCCAATGTTCGTTTAATTATATAAATGTTCATTTCAATACCGCTTCCCCATTTAGTGTTGTGTCTGTTCTATAATGACAGATTTTGTATGGTTAGTGCGAACATAGTTTCTAAATGGATGCCATATGAACTGCACCTAAACGAAAAATAAACTGACCAAGTTACATTAGTTAGCATAAAACTAAAAACTGTTTGGTGTTCGGCAGTGTGGTTCAGCGGTTAGAGCATGAGTTTCGGAGGCAGACGTGCTTATGTTCAATCCCTGTCCGCGCCAAATGCCGGCCAGTACGAAACCAGTCTACTGGATGAATTACCACTTGTACGCTATAAAATTCTTAGTATATACTGACATATTTAATTAAATAATGGGTCAGGTGCTTAGATCAATATAGCAAAATTGATTTTAATAATCGTTATCACCGCTTGTGAAAACATATTTTTGTTTAATTATATAAATGTTCATTTCAGTACGACTACCAGAATAAATGTGTTATCTTTTTTGTAATAAAACATATTTGGAATAGTTAGTTGCAAATTTCTGTCTAAATGGATGCCATTGGAACATACCCAAATGAAAAATAAATTAACAAATTAACAACATGTAATATACAATTAAAAATTGGGTCTATTGTAGTACGCGGCAATGAAGCTCAATCGTTAGAGCACCCTTTCCACGACAAATTCAGGCCATTACATGATGAATTGTTACAAAGGACGAAAAGAACTACTGTAAGAATTAACTTTTTTACACACAACAATTCTTAGTTTGCACTGAATTATACAAGTAATTAATGGGTCAGGTGCAAAAGTTACAAACAGTTAATCGTCCTTATTGTATAGAAATTGCGCAGCCGACATTGCCAGCTATGCTCATTGTTTGCAAGTCTACTGGATGTGACCTAGTATGTAGAGGTTAGACAGACATCTACATCGCATTCCGCTAACCAAACATAATCGATCACCATAGTATAACTTATTCGCTAGATTAATTATTAATTGAAACGATGTTAGGCAAATAGGCAGAATTTATTTGGAGCACAACACTAATTTATTATTGGAAGCGCAGATTTCAGAAACTGAAATGGGATATTAGCTCCAACAAGTTACTAAAAATCAGTAATTTCCATTAGCTTATATTTGGTCTTATAAAATTATTATCTCTTGTTAAACTTGTAAGGTATATACTTATTGACACCACACAGTGAAATACATGAAGAACATATTGCTCTATGTGAGATAATCTTTACTAAATCATACATGAACCTGGCTGGGCGATGTATTTTATTATACTACTACATATCAAACCTGCGTCCGATGATTTTAGTTAGAGAATTACAATCGGAAATTACTGTCGAAAAATCCGGATGAAATATATTTGGAATGATCAAAATAAACTTGTTTAGCTTTAATAGTATCGGTTAAAAAGTAATGTTATAATGCTGGCCAACCATTCATAGCAAAAATGCATAATTTCTGTTGGTGAAATTTCGTTTTACACATTAAAACTATTTGCTGAAAATAGTATATATATATATATATATATATATATATATATATATATATATATATATATATATATTGAATGGGATGTTCAGGTAGATTGATATTTTGTTTGGTCCGAAATACGGATTTTGTACGGCTGTGTCTAATGATGATTAATCCATTATGAATACCTCAAAGTAACTATAGTGTGCAGGTAATGTTACATTTTAATTGAGATTAGCATATTTTATTTCGATGTTAATTGCAAAAACAATTATTTTACGATAAAGAAGCTACAAACTCTTGCTGATCATTCTATCTTACTGTAAAAATATATTACTATCAATCTTTATGCTTGTTGGAAATATTAATTAAAAACAGGTGTGCTCGTTGCAAATCGGAATGTCATTCAAATTGAAAAAACAAAACAAAAAATATATATATCTATACATATATATATATTTTTTTAAGGTCCATGAATTTTAATATTACACAGTATAGTTTTAATTAGGAAGAAAGAACACATTTATAACAAAGTGAATAAAGGCCATTTATTTCGTGAATACTAATCATCGCTATACACTGATACATATGTATATACATTTGGGTTTTTAATTGATTATGCTAGTGGTAAGAAGTCTGACTCGTTTTTAATTGTTTCTTGTTTTGGCTGGTAGATAAATGTGTATGCATTTGTGTTTGTGTGCGTGCGTGTTTGCATATAAAGGTCATTCTCGCAGTATTGCAAAGTAATGTCTGAGATCTGATCATTATTGTTTTGATGGCTTGAGAATTAACCATTTGTGCTCATTGTTCACAGTTACATGTACGAGTGTTTTATTTCCCACTGTTAATGGTCGTTTCACATTGTTTGGCATAAATGGTCATTTTTTAAGCCATCAAAACAATAATGACCAGATCTCAGAGGTCACTTTGCAATACTGCGAGAATAATATTACATGCAAACACGCACATGCACCAGCACAAACGCATACACACTTACCAACCAGCCAAAACAAGAAACAGAAGTAAAACCGAGTCAGACTAGTTGCCACTAGCATAATCAATTAAAACCCCAAAATGTATATATATGTATGATTTTATAGCGATGATTATTATCCATGAAATAAATGGCCTTTATCCATTTTGTTGTAAATGTGTTCTTTCTTCCTAATTAGACTTTTTAAATGTATATATATATATATATTCAATTTGAATGACATACTGCTTTGCACGAGCACACTTGTTTTTGAATAATCTTTTCAACACGCATAAAAACTGATTGTAATCAAGTTTTATAGTAAGACAGAATGATCAGCAAGAGTTTATTGCTTCTGTATCGTAAAATCATTTCTTTTTGCAATTAACATCGAAATAAAATATACTGACTTCGATTAAAATGTAACATTACCTGCACACTATAGTCACAACGAGTTGCTTCATAATGAAATCATTATCATCAATTACATCCGTACAAATACCGTATTTCGGACCAGACAAGATATCAATCTATATATATATATATATATATATATATATATATATATATATATATATATATATATATATATATATATATATATATATATAATTATATACAGTAAGATAGTAATGAAGCTTCCTTGGGGCCATCTCAATTTTAAATGAAGAAAATACTCATTGCATGGATACATATTTTTTCCGATTTTTACTCTCTAAAATCAAATATATACCAATTAAATTAAAAAAATGTTTTAGCTCTTGATATACGTGAGAATTAACCTCAAATATTGTATCTTTTCTTACTACTGTAGGCAATATCCTTGGGCATAACCTACATAGTACTCGTTTGCTAGTAATTTTCTTAATCCATTCTCTGCATAACATAGAGCGGGCGAAGGTTAATCGTAAATCACGCCCCAAAAGACAAGCATCGCAAAGTCTCTAGCTCATAGCAAATAAAAACCAGAATTACTTTAGTCTCACGTATTGACGTCATTTGATCATATTGTTACAAGCATTACAACCCAACAAAGATCAATTGTGACAAATGTTGTTCACTTTAAGATCAAATAGTCTAAATCTGTTTTTACACAGTATTTCTCTTAATTGTGGTTTTCGCAACAATCTTTGTTAGTTTCAAGCAGTTTCAATTGAGATTTCGTGAACTGCAAATTTAAATGTTATAGGGTTTTGTTTAATAATAAAAGACACCCGCGCGCAATACGCACGTAACATGCAATGGTTTTATGTGACATGTCCATCAATTTCGGATTTACTATTGTGCTTATTTTAATAAATTTTTAGTGACTATAAACCATAATCAAAAGACTTTCGAATTTACTATTGTGTTTCTTTTCATCAGTTATTAATGACTATAAACCATATTATTAAGACTTCTTGGATTTAATATCGTGTTTCTTTTCATCTATTACCTGTGACTTTATACTAAACTGCTAATCAGTCTGGATTTATATCCTCTTTTATTGTCAAACATTTGCATAAATTCATCACGATTCAGCCGATTGTGTTTATTCTGACTACTTTTGTGTAAGACATGTAATTGCGTTAACATTATATAATTTTTTGATGTCTAGAGCACGGTCTATTTGGTATAACAGTGAATTGATTCATATATTGCAACATCGCTTTCAATAAACGTCCGATCATCAGGCTAGCCTTCTGACTTCACCGTTCGGAATAGGTCAGGCATTAATCATGAGTGTGGGTAGTAACAATAGCCACCAGTGGCATGTGGGAATGGAGTAATATTACTAAATAGACAACTTCCCCGCAAAACATATTACAATAACATTAAAACCTCCTACATAAATGGTGCCCTTTACGTCGAACTCACAGCCAACAAGGAATTAATCGGCATCTAGACTTTGAGATCACCAAACACATTGGTGAATGCCACGCAAGAGTAAATCGTGTGAAGCAGGGAGAGCACACTAGAAAGTAAATACTGAGACACAAACCAGAGTGAACCATCCTCTCGAGATCACAATTCTCGAAAACAGCCGAACGAAGATGGGTGAGGACGATGTAACACTGCCATCTATACTCGACAGCACACACACATAAGATGACATCCAGCTCAGGCAATTCATAAAGCCCGGTTGCAAGCCCAGCAACACGCTGCACGACCACATGGTCCCAATTCAAAATATGCCAATTTGAACCAGAGTTCCTTGACGATGTTAATTTATTGGCCAAGGTGTCCAATATAACAGACGAGGCTCAATTTTTTCAGGACTTGGTAGAGAAACCTAATGACTTTCAAAGATATATTGCATCAATACAAGGAGGAATCATGTTCGCAGACTTGGCAGAGCCTGCAACGCGCCGTCAAGCAGTGCCTGACACCAGATCGGGAAGACAGACTTAATGAATTGACGAGCCATATGTCCCTAGGTAGCCGCACGCCTTTCGAGCTACACAGGGAGATGGAGCAGAAAGCCTCTGAATTCAACCTGCGTAAGGAAATCTTGATGCGACTATTCATTCAGAAGCTTCCTTCGGCATTCCAAGAGATGGCCACGTTCATGCGCAAATCCGTTGAATTGCAAGACCACGTATTGCCGGCACGTCCAGACGAGTAGTAGAAGAAACACCACTGCAGCTCACCGGCCTCAGAACAAGGTTACATCACCACACCTCTGTCCGAGTCTCAATCCACATCATCATCAGCCCGAACAAATGTCACCAATGAGCGCCTCATCAGCCTGCTCGAGAACCTCACCGTCAGACCAAATTCGGCCTCGATGACGTCCAATATAGACGCGACCAGAGCAGGCAGGACCAGCGTTCACCACCGTCCCGAAAGAACACCAGGAGGGCGACTTCCAGAGGCCGGGCTACAGTTCCACAGCTACCTGCGGAGGGGTATCCAAATCAACGCAGCTATGGCAACTCCACATGCTATTGCCTTAGAAATGGCTGCACATTCCCGCGCACAGACACGACGTCCACGTGGGCGCGGTCACCAGCAACAACTCAGGATGATCCGCCCATGGAGGGTTCGGAAAACTGCTGGGGTCAGCCTCCTCTGTGGTAGTAGAAGCTGATCACCTCAAGATTGTTGGCCGTCCTATGTCTGATAGCTCAAAGCCCGTTGCACTAGTGGTAGAGTGCAATCAAACTATTGTTTTACAGCGAAGGCTCATTTCAAGTCCTGCTTCTGACACCCAAATGCCAGCAACTAGTCCAATCGTCAGTTGTCACTATCAACGTCCTTCCTTATCCGTGACACAAACTCTGGCGAATTATTTCTCATAGACACTGGATCAGATGTAAGCTTACTACGCCACAATTATTTCGAACACGCCAACCCAGTCAACACCAGCAGGCTTACCTGCGACAATGGCTCCAATATAAGGACGTTTATGGTACGAGTGCACACAATCTCATTCTCCAACTCCAAAACATGTTTCAATTATCCTTTCGCCATTGCCAACACGACAAGAAACATCATTGGACATCACTTCCTCGAACATTTCGAGCTTACTATTCGTCCAAGGACACGAGAGATACGTACTGCCGACAATCAGTTGTTATCATCAACGCTAAAACACACGACTCGCGCCGAAGCAATCTCATCCATGAAGCTAATTCCTCCCGTTTCTCATGTACCACAACTGGACGATGTTATAAAGCGACTCGAAGAGATTTTCCAACTTACCTCCTTTATTTCTGATCTCAAGAGGAAGGTGACATCACAGCTCATCGAATCATATAATGGAAGCCACTCTCTAAGAGCACGTCCATTGTCACTACACCAAAATAAGGTCGACGAGCAAGAATTCACCATGCTCCGTCAACAAGCCCTCTGTACAAGATCCAGCTCACTATTTGCGTCGCCTGTGGTAGTAGTACCAAAGAAAGAACCCGGAACATTCAGAGTGTGTGGGGATTATAGAATTCTCAATTTTTGCACAACGTCTGATTCGTACATCTCGCCAAATCCAGCTGACCTACTCAGATTAGCTATCGGTCATGCTGTGTATTCAAAACTCGACCTAGTGAAAGCCTACAATCATCTCCTACATAATTATTCGAAAACGATTCTAATTGCATAATAAGAAATACACTCTAAGTAAATTAAAGGCAGCATCATCTTTGCAAATCTGTATTAATTAAAACATGGGAAGCGCCGAGCATTCCAATTCAAAGTTATACGTGATCTTCTAACTCTCGACGGATGTTCATTGAAAGCACCTCGTTCATCATCTTCCAAAAGGTAGCATTTCTGGCGACATAAGAAATTTTTTCTACCAGCTCATGGTTTTGCTCTCTATTTTGATGATTTCATCATGCCTGTATGCAGCATTTTAAAAAAAAATTAATATATAATTAGCGAAAATGCACGTTCTTCTTTCACTGATATGAATTTTTTTCCACTCAAAATATTTTTAGCTAACTGTTTTACAAATTAAATTTAACATAAAAACTTCAAAATAAATATTCTATGGCAGTTGCAAAAGCGTTAATCTGCTATAACATTATTAAAAGTTGAGTCTAAAATTCAATTTAGTAAAGATTCCTGATATTACCTATGCAATAAAAAGACTAAATAAAATAAAAGATTGTTTTTAGATACAAAGCAAAACTGATTGTGGTTTAATTTGCAATCTATTCTAAATCGCAAGCAAACAAAATCTACGAAACTTTGTATGAGGCTGAGGAGATGATTAATAAACTACTCCCCATACCAAAAACACTCGAGAAGGGCGATAGGTTAGATTTGCAATAATTATAATCGGAACTTAATTATAAAATTAGTATTACAGAAAGTGTAGTGCGATCTCTCTATATAAATCTATCATAAACTTTCCTGTTGAGGTTGTAAAAGCCAATGTGATTAAATTTGTCAATTTATCTAGGTTTGTTAGCATGGCTTCTATCAACACATTTGAAGACACTTTAAATTGATGAGCATAATTTGCTAACTTCCTGAATTTTCTATTCTAATACGTTTTCTTTGGTTAAATAATCAGACGAATAATAATAATCTCATGCACATTAGTTTTGTGCTTACTGGCGACTCATCAGTTGGAGCCGGTATTACGCCCTTTATTGATTTGAGTACATTTTAAAAGATGTATTTATTTTTTCAGTGCTGTCCTTCTTGTTGTCGATTTGACCGCATTATTCTTTTGCGGGACATATGATAGCACTCATATATGGGTAAAATCTTGAACTTCCTTTACATTCAGATGATGTAATTTTTCGCCTCAATTGATGGGTTCTCATTTGTCCCTTCTTCTTTAAACCCTCAATTAGCTGATTGTCTGAAAATGACGTTGGATCAAGATTTTCCATTTTTCTTTGTCCTATATTTCGAGACTTCATTTCTAGTCTCATCCTCAGGGTTGACACAATACGCACAGGAGTAAAACACAACTTGTGACAAATGTCCTTTAACCACTATATATTTGGGCGAAGGGCGTAATACGGGCTTTTACTGATGAGTTGCCAGTAAGCACAAAACGAAGGCGCATGAGATTATACTTTATATATATATATATATATATATATATATATATATATATATATATATATATATATATATATATATATATATATATATATATATATATATATATATATATATATATCTCCGCAACAAACAGTATTTAAATTATCATAAGCCTTGTTAAAAGGAATATTTAAGCTGAAAAGTTAATATACTCTATTCATTCTTCAATTGTTTTTGAGCATCAAGCTAAAAGTTAAATTAGAGATCATATGATCCACTGATCGAATTAGCTTCGATAATATTTCTCGTCTAGCATACAAATTACACTTTCTTTGTTTTTTCTTTTCTACGAAACTATGGAGTTATCATTATCATAATGGCACAAATAACTAGAACTGATCGCATGACTTAATTGTATAATCGCCGATAGACAATATTGAAATCCTAATCAACGATAATACGAATGAAATAGTTAACATTTAGATAGTAATAAACAGAATCAATTCGTAATAAACTTTACCATTTGTCGCATATCCTGACGTGATTCGATTATCTATGGTCATCAATGACTAAGGAAGATAAAACATCCAGGAATATAAACGAAATCGTATTTAGACGCTTCGCACATAGTAACATAAAATCATATTCGCGATCTCCATATGAACACCTGAATCATAAACAGTATCTTACTATGTAAATTAAAATATTTCGGTTTTCTGCATTATTATGATTCCACGTAATAAATTGTCACGCACATGAAATGTGTATACATTACATTAAATTATTGAAACCAATTGTTGTTAAAATTTATTTTATTGGTAATTTCTAATTAAAATTTGTCAGGACATTTCTAACAAACTTACCATATAAGTTTAGCTGTAGATTTAAAATGTAATTAATTTATATATTCATCGCTTGTTTAATAGGATATCAACATTTATAAGTAAATAAAAGGAGTAGATCTTTGCCGGCAAGTATAACACAAAATAATATACAGCATTTTGTTTAAGCGAATTTTAATCAACATTCCTCAAATAATGAGGAATAATTGAAATGAAATTGACAACAATTTTATGTATTACTGGTATTTTTTCGTTGCCTTAGAGAATGTCTTTATTTTGATTAAACATCTTTATGATGAATGGAACAAAGCATAAACTTCCTGACAATAATCCAGGTAGCTAGAACGTCTAAGCAATATTATAATAAAAGGTGGCTAACCGTAAACGGTTACTATAATTCTCCATCTAGAAGAGTTAGCAACATGATGCTATTCCATCTAGCTACTTCTCATGTTTTGGCTGTGTGTGCTACAATCGCCGTTATTCTGAATTCAGCTCAATCTAAGTCCACTGAAATAAAGTTTACAGGAAACGATAGTACGCAGTACAACATCAAATGTTCATCTAGTTGGCAATATCCATAAATAATTAATTATTTATCTGATTAATATAATACATTTATGTATCTAACGGCACATAATAGCTTTGCAGCTGGTTAATTTAAGGTTAAAAAATAAATTTTAAATTTCAAGTATTGTTTTGCTCAACTAAAAGCACACTTGCTAAAGCAAATAATATATAAAAAATAAGAGAAAAATATATCTTTGCTTTGGTAAATAAATAATTTATCTTTGTTTATCATACATGTCGACATTTGTCCCATTATAGTAAGTTCCAGTTATTTCTTATAGAATTCAAATTTTGGACCATATCACATTTGTACAACTTTAATATTTAAACTAATTTCTCCTCTCTTACATTGCAAAACTTCATTTAATTGGGATTAATTAATGACATAAATCATTCTAACTAACATGATATATCTTTCAATAGAATATATACTGACGAGACTGTTCTCAAATATTATCAATTCCAGGCATATATTTTTTTGCCAGAAATCAAATCAAAAAAACAAAAAGATCACCTTGGTATTTCGATTGATAATTTGCTTCAATTACCATTAAATTTATGAATGTACTCTGCAACTTTATAAATATAATTTTAAAGAATGGGAAATTACCAATCGATATACTAACGATAGTAGCTAAGCCGTTGCAAAAGTAAGTAAGCCAACCTGCGCTAGTG
Source organism: Eudiplozoon nipponicum (assembly GCA_029291075.1). Lineage (NCBI taxonomy): Eukaryota > Metazoa > Platyhelminthes > Monogenea > Mazocraeidea > Diplozoidae > Eudiplozoon > Eudiplozoon nipponicum. The sequence continues at coordinate 224,319 of JAQBSW010000091.1, forward strand.
ATTATAGATTAATCTCTATTATACCTTCGTTTTTGAAGATAATAGAACGATTGATACTAGATCATTTAGAACGTATTTTACCGGCTGATTTTGACCTATGTCAACATGGCTTTACGAAAGGTAGATCGACAACTACCAATATGCTATCCATGTGGAAACATGTAATCACATTAGACGAGAATATGTAAGATGCATTAATTGTATTTATAGATATCTCAAAAGCTTTTGACTCTATATCTTTTGATGCTATTTTGAATGCGATTAGTTTGTTGAATATTGATCCGAATATTTCTAGATTACTTAAATACTATCTATATAATCGACAAATGAGTATTCAAGTAAACGATTTGATATCAAAATCGAAACGAATAACGAGTGGAGTTCCACAGGGATCAAGCTTGGGGCCAATTTTATTTAAAATTGTATTTGCAAATTTGGAAACTAAGATCCTTAACGGTCGAGTTTGCAAATTCGCTGATGATTTAAAAATAATCGTCCCAATTGATCCAAAGAATGTCGATTTCTCCAAAAACAATGTGACATTAGATTTGTATGATTTGAGTAAATATTTGATCACACTAGGGCTGAGAATAAACAATAAAAATACGAAAGCTTTAAAAATAGGGAACAGAACAAACTTTAATTATGTTTATTTTCATGATGCTGTTATTAATGATATGTTTGAGATTAAACTTATGCAAGAAATTAAGGATTTAGGCATAACTATTCAATGTACAGCTTCTGCTGAGAGACATATTGAAAGTATAGTAGGCAGTGCCAAGAAAAGATGGGCACTAATAAATCGAAATATCTTATCAAATGATATAAAACTTCAAATGTATATAATATGGATTAGACCGGTACTAGAATATGCTGTCGCTACTTGGAATCCATTAAAAAGGGTTTGTCTAATAATATAGAAGCTGTACAAAGAAAGGTTGTGAAACATATTAGTCCTATTTCTTGCACTATATACGCCTCTAGATTACAGTTTGTGTCATTGCAATCACTGTGGTTTCGGAGGATGTGTTATTGTATAAAAGTTTTCCATTTGAACCAGTGGACTGGTGCCTATATGACTCCGATAAGAAAGAGTCATGAAGTTGGAACTAGATCTGGACATTTGGCAATATCTCCTCCTTTGGTGGGGAATGTAGCGAGCAAGTTATTCTCTTTCTCGAAAATCTACAAAATTTATAACCAATTGCCGAAGGGGCTTAGAGAAATGCCTCCATCTAAGATGTCTTTTAAAACTTTATCTACTGAACTTGAAAAAGTCTGCAATTCTGCTGATATTTGTTATTCTTTTGATTATGATAATACTTTCTCATGGTTGAATAAAAGACAAGGATAATTGTTATCGAAAACAGATTTTCTAGAGATTTTTATTTCCAAGTTTTGTATTGTTATAATTGAAATGTTATGCACTATTTCTTCTAATTAGTTAACATTACATACAATCAATTGCTAGTCATGGTTCTCAATTTTTGCATAATGTTACACTCGAATTATACATTAATTGTTCCTAATTTGATAATGTATATATTATTCTTTTCAGTCGAACTTTCTGATATTGATATATTGTATTGTACAACTAGTGAGATATACCTATCTACATGATATTAATTGCACATTTATTGTGATGTGATAATTTTTTTTATATATTGTACAATTTCCAATTTTATTATTTGATGGAATATGTGTGGTTTGAATCCAAATAAAGATATTCTATTCTATTCTATTCTAAATACGAATACTATAAATTACTTAACTACTGCTATAACCCGTTTCTCTCGCAGAAACAGTCTACATACACAGATATATAAAAAATTTTCATGTGGTGACAAACACCAGTTTTTTTATATATTTCGCAATTTTTGCATCGATTTGGAAATATATTTCTGTTATATATAAATCTTTAAATATAAATCTTTTTTATAAATCTTTTCTAAATAAATGAAATATTGGAGGCATATTTGTAAATAGCATTCCTAAGTCGACTTTAACTTATTATATTATGATTGTTTTATAATAATACGATAAGTAGTTTATGATAAAAATCCGGATTTACGTTGTTTGGAAGTAAATATACATAAATCCTACTTTAATATTCCGCACACTAGTCCCTGTCTAGTGGTAAAAAAATGAAATATTTCGAAGCAATCAACGGTATTTTTTTCTTTTAACTTTATCACCCTAAGTTAAGGTAATTATGCCTCTGCTACGGTTCCAAAAATCAAGATGGGCTTTGGTGGTTCGGCGAGAAGGATGCAAAATTAGATTTTCATATAAACCTGCATAATCGACGTTCGGGAAAAAACAATAATTGACAGGACACGTAATTAAACTATTCATATTAATAGAATTTCTAAAATAGATGCCAGTAAATATAAGATGTATACAGTGTGGCTAAGGCAATTTGGCCTACGGATTCTTGTCATTATATTTAGTAAATTTTCAAGTACGCTGGAACGTTTCTGAAAGAAAGATAATTATTTAATTCAGTATCAGAAGCCGAAGACGACGCTTTATGTATTAAAAAATTGCATTCAGATTTGTGGTAGCAAAAGTAGCTCGTTCTGGCATTCAACTTGAACCAGATGTAACGCAAGCAATGGAATGGATGTTCTCATATTCCTCTTCTTCTCCGTGGTTACATTTTCTATCTTTTCGCTTTTAAGAACTTGAGGAGAAAAAGAAAAGAAGATGTCTTGGCATCTGATAAAATTTCTATTTCCTTTTACACATGGGAAAGTCGCTATGAATTATTCTAATGAATTCCACAATCAAAAGTCACGTGTGAAGAAATATATATTTATTTTAATTGAGTACGTAGCTACGCCACTCTTTTCAGAAATAAAATAAATCAAATGTAGACGATATCTGGTAAATTTTGTATGCTGTTAAATATTATATCGAATATAAATTATGCTTTATTCTTAAGGTTTGACAAACTTTTAGAATACCAACAGGTTGCCTTAAACTAATTATAATGGAAGCGTCATTATTTAATAGTAGTACTTAAAAAGAGTACAAACCATGCCACATGAAATAATCTTGCATTTTGAATTTTCATGAAAATAAATTTTTTCTCCATTTTGTAGCCTGCCATTTTTGAATTGTACATAAGTTATTTTAAATTGAACAACAGCTTTTGCTCTTCTTTACTTTCGCTAAAGAAAGTATTTCTTTCAGCAAAACCTCAATTGTGACGAATGTTCCTTGTTTTCCTGGTACAAATTGACGATCATGTCTACAGGAAATTTCTGCTATAATAAGGGGGTCTGTTGTGCTACCAATCGGAAAAATTCTAAAAGGTATCGATATTATTGACGATTTAAGTTTAACGTATTATAGATTCTTCGCTATCGCTTTAACTGCTATACTGTTATTCGACTTTATTTCTACGATATTTCTAGTCCTACTAAAAAGTGACTTAGCTCTCGATTAAATAATAGACAAAACTGTTCTTCATACCTGATTAGTCATATCTACATAAATTAAACATATGTTTATCGTTAATATACTCCATTACATGCGAACAATCTTTGTAGTTTCCCTCATACAACCGCTAGAAGAAAAGGCAGAATATCTGAAGATAAAAGATATGCGATCGATTTCATATGACTTTTATAGAAGAGTAACTAAATACTGTTGACGGCATGACATAGACATTATACTTTGTAAAACACTACGAAACAGCCTAAATCGATTTATCAGTATAATATTATTGAACCAGACTTGCACTGACAGCACGGCTTAATCCACCTTATATTATTGGCGCTTTGCAATAAGGAATGCCCTATTAATAATAAAAAAATCTTCAGTTTGAAGATACAATTTGCAGTATTAAGTGAATTGTAGCGGAGTTAGTTTCCCTAATAAATATCAAATATGTTAATTTCTAGGGGCATGAAACTCTTTTACGTCAAAATCAATATGAATCGTTCATTCAATTTAACAAATTTCATTTATGATGTTTATGGACTGGATATATATGATAAAGCTGTATAAAGGTACCAGTTTGTTAGTTCTGATTTATTGAATTCGACTTAGATGCATATGGATTAACCACAGTTGACAAAATTTACGTAGATTTTAGAGAAATTTTGGTAAGGTATAGAAGAAATTCAGATAGTCCACTAGTTGATTCAGTTATTTTTGGTGGTTCTGCCGGCTTTAACTATGCAATAGAGATTAAAATTGCGAAAATTTAGATGAGGCCGCTATGGTCCCATGTATTAGTTCCGGAGCAATTGTTGTACTGGAGGGCAAAGCTCCTATCAGGCAAAAAAGTTGAACCCTGTCTACTATATGGAACAAAATTTACTACACTCGTAAGTTATATAAAGGGGCGATCATTCTAGCTAAATAATTTTTTTTATTTTAGTGTTTGTAGGAAAGTAAACTAATCTCGAAAATTATGATTAAAATGACAAGTCGGCAGAATCTACCATATGCATAAACACGCTCAAGCTATAATTGCTTATGCTCGTCAGTAGGATTATGAAATCCTATTCACTATAGTCATATATAATTGAGCTTGAAAAAAAGGTAACAATTCTTACCTCCACAGCAATGGCCGGTGCATATTCATGACATTAAAGCGCGTGTTTAAGACATATTTTCACACCGTGAACAGATTAGGCGACAAAAGAAGAAGTGCTTTTGACTGTACTTTGCTGGATGCACGTAACAATTTGTAGAAAGGGAGAATAATAAAACGCGCATATATATCTAGCTTGTTGACGAATTCACTTTATAAAAAATGGACACAACAAAATGCGCTGAAATATCCGATGCCACCGCCAACTCTTATTTCACAGCAGCAAATTTACAATAAATACATATTGAATTGAATGTCTACAACACTTTGTCTTTCCAAATTATATTTGAAAGTAAACAATAACAAAATTATTGATTTATTTTTCATAAAATGCCAGTAACAATATTCGGAATGACGCATTCAGGTAAGTATGTCCAACGAGAAACTGACATAATGATTAAAATTTTGCTAGATAAAAAGTACACCGTGAGTTGTAATCAAGTAATATGAATTTCTCTTCTTATGTACTTAGTAAACGTTCCCGGTCTAAGGTCCTTCTATTTACAAACTATTGCCAACCCTGTTACACTTGCCAGTGCATGTCAAGCACTGACTTTATTGCATAACGTTCTATACTAGGAATTCTGCATTGATCACCCGTGCACGCGTGAGAGATAAATCAAATTCGGGAAATCTTTGCAATAATATTGACCAACTTTCCCTGACATGAAACACATATTTGATAGCCAATTCAATATCTATTCTACGTTACTACGAAGATAGAAAAAGTAGAGCCTTAATTTGGCCGACATTATAGCACAGAAAAGTATTTATAGGAGCTTATGTTTGTGAATTAAACGTTATTCTATTGCTCCAGGTAACAAATTTCATCAAATAACAAAAATATCTATATTGTTGCCAAAAACAAAACGCAACTACCGTTAGTCGTACGAAATGACACTTTTCGAACTTCCATGGTCTTCATCAGAATATGTCAACAAACTGAATAATGCGGACCAAACCACATGGCATGCTTATGGAGAGCAAATATGAACATGCTTCTCACAATTTCGCTTTATACTTATGTATTGCGAGTTGATACTTACAATTTAGTTTACCGTCGTAATCTAATGATGCTCATAGAAGGTCAAAACACGTCAGTGCCTGTAAATTTCGGGAGTTTTGCTATGTTTTTCGAAGACTGGTTAATTTATTGGTGTTTAATTCAATGTGGCAATCAATGATTAATTACTTGTATTACAAACTCATATATATATATATATATATATATATATATAATATATATATATCTATATTATATGTAGCATAGGCTGCAAAAAAATTATGTTCGTGACTGCATAGAATTTGTGAAGTCGACATTTCCAGTCAAGTACACTATACGCGAGACTATTTTAGGTGAGATCCGCGTATTCAAGTTTGCTTTCCATATATATCAATCTCTGTGTGATCCTCGTTATGCAGTTTAACGTAGTACCCTAATGATTATAATGGGAGGTTAAAAAGCATCAGTGTGTGTAACTGGCGGTAGGTTTGAAATGTTGTTTGACGAATTGTCAAATTAAAAATGGTTATTGTTTACTTCAATCTGACTTGTATTAGAAAAAACAGTAATTTTGATGTTTTTGCCGATGCATACAAGTAAAATGTATGAATTAACCTCACAAACGTTGGGCTCTACACATAACTTAAATATAAATCACGGTTTGATCCTTGTTAATCCGTTATCGTAATTGGTGTTACAAGAAATATGAAAAACGCAGCGCGTTAAAATGAGTAATTGTTGGTTATTGTCTTTCTTTAAAAACAAAGGTTGTAATGTTTTGCTGAGGCTAACAAGAGTTTAATTTTCTGGGTTGGACAGAAATTTACACAACGATAAGTAATGATAAATGATAAAGAGCAATCACAAAATTTGAATTAGCCAAAAATGGGAAATCAATTCGAAAAAGTCCTGGACAATGTATAAACTTAATTAGTCAGTTGTTTATATCAGGTTCGCAACATTGATTTTTTGTAAATGTTATCACCGCCTGCGAAAACTTTGTTCGTCTAATTAGATGTATAATTTAGTAATGGAATATTGTAATTCAGTAGTCGGAAAATGATTTAGGAGCGATATTCAAGTCACACAAGGCACGCCTTTGTGATGCAATGTCTACACACATGAAGATTTTACGATATAATCTATGACTAATGAATGATACGTGTAAATGTCTACCGTGACATACAATCACTGACTCAAAAACTAAATAATGATACAGAGCGCAAACAAAATACACAAATTATATTGTGAGTAGTTGACGAGAGAAAGGTTGAGAGGTTTGAGCTACAGATTGCGAATCAGACGTGCCAAGTTTTGAGCCCTTTCCGAAAAAAATCACCCTATTAAGCGAATAGTTCTCAATATGTATAAAATAAATCTACTGGATCAATTACCTTTTGACATATTATAAAATGTGTATTTTATACTAAATATTGTATTCACATTATGTTTCTTTAAATCTATATTTATATATTTTGCTGTTCATCCTACAATTCAAACATAAATATTCCTACACAAATAAACGTGCTTTTCATTCTAGCTATTTCTTTCAAAGTTCTCGCATTTACCGAAACATACATCCACAAATTTTCTTATCTTTTATAGACTTATTTGATTTGTATCTGTATGGCACACCGTCATCAAAACTAGTTCTGCAGGAGTCATTATTAAAATTTTTCGAAGAAAGGTATTCAATTTACTGACACAGTACAGGTATATCACTTTTCCTGTTCTTGACGTTTTCATATTCTTAGAGACATAATTATTGCACTTCCTTACACGAGTTAATTGAGCATTTATCATTGAGAGCATAAAGTAAATTATTATATTTAAAGTGTCATATACATTAGTAATTATTATTCAGTTGTTATAAATTCAGGAAGAAAAAATTGTTAATCTCATCTGAGCATTTTTTAAAAATTTTTACGCTATATAAGCTAACTCTATAACAAAATTCAACAACAATCTACTAGTATACAGTCAAGAACAAACAGGCCCTCAACTAGAATCAACAAACATACAATCGGATTGGCAACAAACTGAAGTGGAAAAAACAGAGGCGCATACGATGACAGAAGTCTCCGAACAATGTGAGCGTTTAACACCGCAATGCACACTGGCGCTGTTACCATGTGGAAACGACAACTTTGCGCAACAAGGTGAAACGATCAACTATACTGGTAAAAATAGCGCTTTTATATGTAACAGTGAACAATGCGCAAAAATGGTTAATTCTCAATCCATCAAAACAATGATGACCAGATCTCAGGCATCACTTTGAAATACTGCGAGAATGAACTTTACTTGCAAACACACATACACAGGAACACAAACGCATACACACTCACCATCTAGCCAAAACAAGAAACAGAAGCAAAAACCAGTCAGATTTGATAAATATGTATGATTTTATAAGAGATGATTAGTATTCACGAAATAAATGGCCTTTATCCACTTTGTTATTTATGTGTTCTGTTTTCCTAATTATAAGAATACTGTGTTAAATTAAAAAGGCATGGACATTATAAAGATAATATATATATATATATATATATATATATATATATATATATATATATATATATATGAATATATATGTACATACATATGCACACGTCGCGGTATAAAATAGACTGTTTCTTTTGTAGGTGACAGAAACAGTCTAATATGTATAGTGATATGTATGTACGTATATATATATATATATATATATATATATATATATATATATATATATATATATATATATATATATATATATATATATATATATATGAATATATACGTACATACATATGCACATATCGCAGTATAAAATAGACTGTTTCTTTTGTGCGTGACCTTCCGATTAAAATTTTCAAACGAAATGCTAAGTCGATCTGCCTACTCTTAATATCTGCCGATACATGAGAGATATTTCTCAGGACATAAAACGTATGAGGATTAATGAAATATAACAGCAAACTGCGACGCCCCCATTATTACTCCCATACAAATTTATATGTTCCTGCATCAATGAATTCTTCGGCAGAAAAAAAATGTGGCTTATAAAATAAGAACGAATTGATATATTCCTCAAAATATAGTATAAATTTCTTGCACAAATATAAACTGTTTATTAACAATTAAATTCACAGTTTACCCCGTCAGTGGTAAATGTATTTGATTATATAAAAGGAGAAATCTGAATTTGTGCTACCGTCTTCTGAATCTTTTGCGGTTAATAAACTCGATCCTTGATTATATGTGCAAAAAATTCAAAAATTAAAAAAGCCTGAAATAGAAACTGTAAACGTAATTGATGCGTCTTCAAAATTTCGCCCACACATCAATTGCGAACAAATTTAAATTCCATAATAACAAGACAAACTTGATTAATATGTCACTGGTTACGATGCATGTACAGCTCTATTAGGGTAAACAAAAATATCACAAACTAATCCAGATCATGGCTATAGATACCGGTAAAAATGGTTTTCGTAAAATCAACTTTGTCGAGGATTACAGCTCTACTTTCGAATGTTTAAAAGAATGATGAATGTTCTTCCTATCCAGGAATATATATATATATATATATATATATACAGCGCGATTAGGATCTTAAATAAAACGATATTTCTGTGAAAAAAATCTGGATTGTTTTGATGTTAACTATACATTAATTTTTCAATCGCTCAAATCATCCAAAGCGAATTTCTTATAAATAAAAATGTAAAAAATCTTACAGATTACATATTGAAAAATGCATTATTTTGAATATTCTTTTAATGGCGGACATCACAGGATTACCTGGAGCATTGACCGGCAACCTTTCAGTCTCCTCCGTTCAGCCCTATTTGTTGCGTCAAGCAGATGTGTTTCTGAATGGGGTAGCCAGGGAGGTTGCCCTGCAAAATCACAACAAGCGAAACCTCTTTCTTTGGTCTCCGCGCTCCCCACTCTCAAAGGACGATCTGGCCTCAGAACTCATCAGTCAAATAGGGGACAACTGTAGCCACCTTAAAGAGATCTCCTCGGGAATGGGTCAAGCCTTTATTCTCCCCTTGCACGATGAGGTTCGTCATCTCAAACTACACTGGCCCATCTTAACATCCGGGCAAGTCAAACTAAAACGAGATTACACGCTGCTACAGAGGACTTTAGAGAAAGCCCAAACACATAAACCGGACACCACCCCCCCTCCTCTAGCTCATCACGCCTTTCCGGGCTCGAGCAACCCAAAGAAAAGCCGCTCAGTTCACGGCGGAATCCTTGGCGATGCACCTTCCTCCAGTCCACCCTTACTGATAACTTCCCGATTTGAATGCCTTCCTCTCACTTTTAGCCCTAACTCCGCAACCAGTCCCACCACACTATCTCAAGCTGTACCACGTCGTCGTGGCCGACCACGCCGCCATAAGCCTCCTATTAACGCACCTTCTCCCCCGAGCTCGTCCGCCAGGTCCACATCCCCTCGACAAGTTACCTTTGTGACAGATGCTATGACCCAGAAACCGAAAAAACGTAACTCTACAAAGGCCAAGCAAAACTTTGATCCAGCCCCATCATCTTCGTAATAAGTATGACTTCTCCAATCCATGTTTCCGGCTAATTTGTTGGACGTCATTAAATTATAAACGTATATTTATTAAAAAAACTTCTACTTTATACACTTTCAATCTTTGCAGCTAATTATCTCTGTACTTCAAACATAATATAAAATGATTTTGGAAAATGGCATATAATTAGGAATTTACCAAATAATTATATTCTTTATACGGCTGTCATCGAAACTTTATTGGGAGCATAGTCTACCATGTATATATAATATTTTAATCTTTGCGATGCTTTTAATATGCATGTGTAGTTTTCGAATTTTATATTCGCTCCTAATACTTTGGTAGCTTATCTCTTAATATCAACGTTTATTGTTGTATAGCTCGTATTCTTCTTCAGCAACTAGTGTCCTCAATTTTATATTCGATTTGGAAACCAGTAGTAATGATGTTCTCCGTATTTTCAAACATTTTTCAAATCACTTTGGGATCTTAATAAACTATTTGGAATGCTCAGGATTGTTTTATATACATTGCCTATTTTCTGATATCTGAAAATGCATGTTATGATTTTTTTAAAATAAAAAATCTATAATTCTACGTTTTTACCTGCAGTGTATACAAACACAATATTTAAACATATTATAATAATTTCGCTACACAAATAATGAATTGTGCATAAATTGTTACATAAATTTTGTATAACATTACAAACTCCTTGATATATATTACACTATTACGTCTGCATTTGCCGCATTCAAATATTTGTATCTATATTTCCAGAATATCAATACAGTACATATTGTGAAACTAAGCACAATTTAATGGAACATTTTGAACGTCATGATAGCTTCCAAAACTATTCCATCGCAATCGATTATGATAATCAAGTAAGAACTAATCTATTTATATTTCATTAAACCATTCCATGTCAAATGATTACGTATTACACCAATATGGTTTGAATAACACCACATTTGTGGCCTACATATGGTATTTAAAAATAATCACATAAATATAATTAAATAAAAATATGTTGCGTGGGCGGTGAAAAGAATTATTGAAATCGAGGTTGTATTTTCGATTTAAAATCAACTCCCATTTTATGCATTCATTTTACAGTATAAAACAAGCATTGTATAATTTTGTTAAAGCATCTGAACTTGTAGACCGGTTGTGTCCTTATTAGGAATTCTTTACGTAATTTCAAGAATATATCGCGGACAGGGCTCAAACATGAGCATGTCTGTTTCGCAATATGTAGTTCTAAACAGTATGTCAACCTGCTGCACTTTACACAAATTACCGTTATTTACTTACTAATTATTATTGATTAGTTTATTTTTGCTGGAAACAATATAGCAAATATTTAGACCTTAAGATTCTACCATCTATCCGTAAGCTGTAATAATATTATAGACATTATATTACCTGTGGAAGTAGCGTTGAATTAACAATTTATATAAATAAACTAACTGCTCATGTTATGTCCAAACTGTTATAATAATAAACACAGTGTCAGATGTATTCCAGAAAATATAGACATATTGAAATTCTTAACTTATTTAGCCCTGTAGACGCTCGTGTAAATAAAAATGACAAGTTCATCTAAGTCATTAATTTTAGTATAGAAATATATAAAAGCCAATATTTAAAAAATGGTAATCTGTGCACATAAAATTGTCTAGATATCCCCCATGCAGGTTAATGGTGCTGTTATTCTCACATAACTTCTATTATACTCATTGTTACGAAACTTATAAATAAACACCTGAACAACTAAGTCCATGCATTTGTTATTATAAGTTAAAAATTATTTAGTAAATAAAAGGCAATTCATCCAGTACTCCGGTTTCAACATTATTGTGAACTCAACACAGACAAGCTAGAAATTGCCGAAGACAGGTCTCGAACCTCGGTAATCTGCTTCGTAATCTAGTGCTTTAATACCTGACCAACCCTGGCGATCACTACAAAAAATTTACATTATATAATAACTAATGTTACTCGGTTAATGTTTTTCCTTTAGTTGGATCTCATTTGGCATCCAGTACTTGATGAGTTCCCAATAAGGATGAAACCGGTCTACTGGATGAATTGCCTTTTCTACACTTTACAATTCTTAGTTTATACTGACATATGTAAGTAATTAATGGGTCAGGTGTTTATATCAAGACCGCAACCTTGATTATAATAACATTTTATATTATGTTTGAAGTACAGAGATAATAAGCTGCAAAGATTGAAAGTGTATAAAGTAGAAGTCTTTTTTAATAAATATACGTTTATAATTTAATGATGTCCAACAAATTAGCCGGAAATATGGATTGGAGAAGTCATACTTATTACGAAGATGATGGGGCTGGATCAAAGTTTTGCTTGGCCTTTGTAGAGTTACGTTTTTTCGGTTTCTGGGTCATAGCATCTGTCACAAAGGTAACTTGTCGAGAGGATGTGGACCTGGCGGACGAGCTCGGGGGAGAAGGTGCGTAAATAGAGAAATTTTATAAATAAGTAAAAGAAATTTAACCTATACATCATACAATAAAAGGTCAGAATTTATTATGGATTAAGCTGAATATAAACGAAACAGAAATTTAAAAGGGAGGAAATTTTGCCATCATAAAAATTCACAAATATTCTGAAGTGTGTCAGTTCCCGCATTTATGTCCATTCAATAATTAACAACAAAATCTGGCAACAGAAATAATTCTAGTTTTAATGTCACCACAATTGGTAAGTCAAAAAATTGCTTTCATGAATTATTTTTCATTGCAATTTAAGAAAACAACCAATTTTATGAATAGCATTATGTTTACGTCTAATATTGCAATTAATTTGATAATAATAGAGGCTCCATTCTTATACTCACAAATGATTTACCTATAACGCTCTATAAATAAAATAAAGAACTTATGTGACATTTCCGTAATCAAAATTTTTTTCAGAAAAAAATGGCATGCTTTGTTAATTGAATAGCGAATAACATCATATTCAGTTTTCTCTAAAAAAACACGTGGCAAAAACCGCTGTTTTTTTCTTGACTAAATGTTATTGAGAAAAGACATTGTAGACTTCCCTGTAAAATAAGCAGAAGGAAGTAGTACTTTCTTTACCACATCGTAGTACCAAAATATTAGACGATAATTGGTGCGCGTTTGATCGACTAAAATAAGGAATATCTGATCCAGATCATTCTCGTGAAGGTAATTTTGTTTTGTGAAAAACTGTATAATAAATTACTTATCACACACGGATAATTGCAATAAATTTAAATATGAAAACGGCAAAATACATTGAATTAATACCCAAGAAAGAACATATACAATTCAGTATTACTTTTAAAGGGGACGTAAAATGTAAAATATTTACTCGACTATTAAAAAAATCGTGGACTCTTCAGCTGCCTGATATAAAATATTTATTTGTCTATATAATTGTCTAATATAAACCCAAAGAAATAAATCAAGTCTTAAAGCAAACTAATTTAATAGAGCAGGTAAAATCAACACAGTGTAAAATTCGAATAAGCTTTAAACTACAATTGAACGTGACAATAAAATCTGGTTATGTATATTAAAATTTTGGCCTTAAAACGGAGGATAATGTAGAAAACAAATTCTTCTATTATACAAAAACAAATAAGTGGAAAACTCTAATAATATGGCGCGCAAATGTGCATTGAGAAACAACTTAATATTTTATACTTTTTGTATTGAATAATAAGCAGAGAATTGAGGATTTTTCGTATAACTAATACCGGTGTCCCTATTTTGTCTACATTTTTTCTCGTAAAGAACACATAGAAATCTAGAGCGTTGATTATATAAACAATATTTTCAGCTTTTTAAGTACATAAACCTGTTTTCAAGCAATCAGCTGATTTGGATTGCGTTGATATCTGTGGTCATATTTTATTTGTATAAATAAATAGTGTCGGGATTTCTCAGTTTGTAAATTCAGAAAGTGATTCACTCTGAAGCATTTATGTCTAAATTGTATATTTTCACTATAAAATAACAATTTCACGTTTCAAAGGCATTACCTCAAGGACATGAATTGTGCTAGTGTGAGGATTTTCACGTTCATAGGAGAATGAAATATTATGTTCCGCTTTACTAAAATAAGTATGCCAGTAATTTTTTTCTCTGTATTTAATAATAAAAATTTAATGTTTTTTCGCAATTTCTTGAGTAATAAATTAGGCTCCTTTTAATAAAGTAGAATCAGATTTAGTCCATTTTAAATGGGCAACACGAATCTCAGCTACAAGATCGGGATATCATCCAGAATTTTATAAAATTCCTAATTAAACATCTTCTCATACATACTTTATTGTGGCTGCCCTTCTTACCAAATTCTCCTGGTACTTATCTTTCTGCAATATATGGAACCATTCGTATTCATTCCTTCTTTTTAACTAAGAGAATCAGACGTGTATTGTTGAAGACAAACTCGCATGGTGATTTATAAATATCTTAGGGAATATTTGATTGTCAAGTAACACCTTGCGAAGAATATTATTTTCTCTTGCGGTTTCATTGACCTTTAAGAAACTACTAGCATTGGTAATTAGTCTGAATTTGCCGGGACGAAATATCTTGATACATGCTTCTGACGGTTTTATCCGGTTGTCCATATTGGAACTTGATAGTTCTGTGTTTCTTTGCATTTCATGTTTTGTTACGTTGTTCGACGATTTGTTTAATAGACTTGTGAATATGATTAAATGTTAAACAAAATGAATGTGAGAAAATAAATTAAGAAAACTTAAATATGTATTGATAATATTTAAAAAGGTAGACTATTCATAAGTGGTATATGCTAAAAGTTAATAAGTATTAAAAGATGAAATTGTTAAGTATGGTAAATATTTTACTCCAAAAGTTTACGTAGAGATATTATATATATGAAACCAAATATAACCTAATTTAATTATTGTTAATTATTAATTTGTTCGAGCAATTCTCCCATTTCAATTTGTGGAATCTTCGTTCCTGTCACAAATTACTGTTGTAGTCCACATACAATTAGTGTTATTGCCAAACACAGTTTTATTTATTAAGCAAACTAGCAAATTATTTAACCTATGTTAAACTATTACCTCCGTATAAAGCTAACCGTTGACAATTCTCAAATTTATATTATTTCTAATGTCCAATGCCTGACAAATAACATAATTTCCAATTTCATCGACATATCTGCCAAGATTTTATTATCCTCTCGTATTTTCTTTTTGTACTTATGATTTCAAAGTCATAAGTGAGGTAATTTTCTTTGAATGCAATAAAATTTTCAAAAATGTTGTGATTAATTGTTTAAATTATTCTGTGAAAGAATCAATTTTACTACATTGAATAAATGATTTTTAAAGCAGTTTTGTTGTTGTATTTTGCTGTTAACAATTTTACTTTGGTGTCCAGTAATGCCTTGATCGTACGCGACTACTTTATAGCTCTACTTGGCTTAAATTAATCTCAAGTTTATCTTAATGCAAACAAATTCTATGCATAGAAGAAATTGAAATGCTTCCAACTAGTGATGCATATTTTCAACTCTAATTCGAATCATACTATTTTATTTTAATTAAATTTCGAAAAATATAAAGGTAAATTAAGAAAAGTAATGTACCACACTCTTAATACGTATTTGACTAAAACTCGACCACTTGAAAATCCACCTTATTTGATATATGAATCATGCATTTGTTTAAATAAAATTATTGTGAAAACACGGCAGAAAAGAACAATTTTATTTTTCACCAAACCTAAACTCTCATATTAGGTAATGTATAAAGTAATTTTTTTGAACGCATGAGAGATGAAATTCAAATTAACATATTTACTTGAAAAACAATCGAGTTTTAGGCTTGTTCATTCAATCAAACACACGAAAATGCAAAAATAATTTCCCAATTTGTAATTTAGCCATGCTTGGATTATTTTGAAAATTTAATTGAGTAATTCGTACTTCAGTGGAAAAAAGTTTCTGCATTTATGATGGAAAATCCTTAAAATTCTGGAATAGTATTTTTACCAGAATGTACGTGGCGTGGGGTTCTTTTGCTAAGTTAGGAATGAAATACCTAAATGTGCTAATTTGCAATTTTAACTGGCATATGAACGAAAAGTGTTTCATTTTTAGTGCAATGGAAATGACCACATTTTTCAAATATTTCGCAAATTCTGAGATTCAAGTTCAAAACTCGTTAAGATTACAATGTTAGGTTGATTAACATAGAATAAAAGGAAGCAAAGGAACTAGCTTTTTTCAAAGCAAAATTGAATTTGGAACTCTGGTGGTTGTATCTGCTTTACTAGATTTGAATGCTTGATTTATTTCTTTGAATTTGTTTATCAAGCATATTGAAAAATAAAAATTTTGTACCAGGCATCTGATAAATCACCGATTGTTTAAAACTTTGAGTAAATATTTCTGATGTAACGTCCACTTTGAGAGTAATATTGAGTTACATATTTACATTTGGTAAGATATGACTTCTGTGTATTTCGTCAATGTTCATATTTAATTTTTGCTTCTAAAATGATTATGGGAATTTTATTTTATTCAGAAATTTGTATGCACCAAAAGTATTGGCAAAGGAATTCCGCAGAATAGGTTTTCATTATTTTTCATGATCAAGTGCCCAAAAAAAGTTCCTTTAAAAATTTGAGAAAATGATGTGTTATTAAACGTACTACTCATGCTATTCCGTCCTTTGGTGTCTGTTTCATATAAGTCTGCTTTCTCAGTTTCTCCATATCATTAAATCAAGAAAAGACATTGGATTTGGCTGCGTGTTTTTGTACTTATACGGATACTAATTATGATAAGTGGCGTTATTAGACACATTTAAGCACGGCAATCTTTTTCGCACAAAATTTATGATCATGAAAGTGACACCAAAATACATTATTTCCTTCATTGAGGATTACTGATAGATGATTTTTGAGAATAAGAATGCGTGCTTTGTTATTATCAATGAATTTGCAATATGGGGCGATATCGTAATTTTATTCATTAACTTGTTCGTTTTTATTGACAATGGAAAATTATTGCTGATACCTCGTTTTTTTCTCTGAATTCTTTATTTATTTATATACAAACCCACTTGAGAAAAATAAATTCTCTGTAACTCATCAAAAATGCACATAAGCTTGATGCATTTCAGATTTAAGCAAAGTAAAATTTGATCTACACGTAAAATTTTTACCGTAGCAGCGCCATATACACATCTCTGTGCGGCAGTAGTTCATAACACTTTCAATTAATTTTTAAAATTTCTGAATAAATTGATTTTGTAAAATCAAAAATTTTTTCGTAACATTGCTGAAATTGTGGTTTCTAGACATTTAAAGAAATAGCGATTTAGTATAGCACCTCTTTCTGAAATTAAATTAATAATAGGAATACACTATAACAATAATTGATTGCGCGGGTGGTTGTAACAATTATTTAAATCAAGTTTGCGAGCTTGAAGTAAACACAAATCCAATTGTATTTAACCAGTCGTGGAACAACATAACAAAACTACCGCCAGGCGCAACGCACTGACGCGTTTCGACCTTCCATGATCATCGTCAGAGTACGACGGCAAACTGACTATTGAGGATCAAACCGCATTGAATGTATGTGGAATTAAATTTAGATATGCGGCTCTCACCTCTTAATTAATTAATAATAGGCAAATTACTTAACGAATAAAAATATCTTTTGCCATGTTTTCAGGCCTTTAACAACATCTCATCTACTCTCAGATATGGGCAGTGTTCTTAAAGAAAAATTATTTATTCAAGGTATACCGGAAACAGCCAACTTCCACAAACATTATGCGTATTGAGGCTTTTAACATCGGCCCATGCAAATTAGAATAGGATCTTGAAAAATGACATAGTCAATGCATTTACGAATTATAAATATAGCCTTTATTGAGCATCAATAAACTTAATTGTCACACTGAATATATGTTCGTATTTTAAAGTCCTTTATAAAATGTTCCATAGCAACAGCTGTGCTATATTTCATGTCACCAAATTTGACGTAATCTAGGTCAAGTTTCAATGTACGTCTTTGAGAAGCTCTTGTTTTTGTGTCATGACAATGAACGGATTTCGTTACTGTTAAGTCACTCTGCTATTGCGTAAACAAAACGATCAAGATTTAAAGTTTCCTAAAATCATCAATCTGTATACGATCAACTTCGTCGGCTTTAACAAAAGTTAGACATTTCGTCTTTGTCTTGAAATGTTCATAATTTAATTATTTTGCCGGATGATTTAAATCATTGTTCATTTGAACATTCTAAAAAAGCACTTAACATTCTGCCTAAATTTGTCGACACTGAAATTATTTGACTGCCGTATTAAATTCTGTGTTAGTTAATGTGGGATTAGAGACAAACACTTCTCGCTAGAGGGCAGTTGACCCTATTGGCTTATTATACTGCTTAAAAATGTAGTATGAGATTGGTAAAACTATCCCCAGTATACATATGAACAAAGTCTAAATACGAGTTGCATAACTCAAAACATGTTATTAGGAATCGGAGACAGAGTTTGAGTTTCACGACGTTTTAATTATTCTTTTTGAATACCCTAATAACTTTAAAAAGGCACAAACGTGTGTATTGTGTAACAGGAGCAAAGCTTTAATAAATGTTTACGAAAACAAAAATAGAATGTGTCATTCCTTAAATATACCTCACGGTCTATTCCAGGTTAGTCAGATTGCAAACTTGGTCTTACATTTATAATGAATATCATAGCGCGCTATTACATATGCCGAGGGCTAATTTGCTTTGTTTAGAAAGAGCAATTCCATCTTTATCAATGGTGTGCTAGAGTTTGATCTCTGAGGAATGGGCAGAATTTCACAGCCTGTAGTAGGCGCGCCATAAGCAAAAATTATGAAGGCACTTAAAAATTATCAACGATTGGATATTTATTGAAACCGATTGCACAATAATTTAAATTGGACAAAAAAGAAACCATGTCCAGTGTTCGGCTCGATTTCATGCCATTCAAAACGTAAATAAAGTACACGAAAGAATAATAATATGTCAGTGAATATCTATCTAATGCACATAATAATGGAAAATCCGAAATATTATCCACAGCCATTATAAATAGGCATGGAAGAAAATGTTGTTTGTGACTAACTTTACTATTAATTAAAATTATAATGATTTTTGGTGTGAATACTCTGTTCACAATCGTTATTTTCAGTGTAACTATACTTTTCACAGGTTAATACACCGATTGTGTTTCATTGGACATTTTTCAGCAATTTATCAACCTGATAATAACAAAATCTTAACCGCTAGTTTTGCAAATATATAAGTTGTGTTGATGAAATTTTCTTAATAATTATTAAATATTTTAAAATAATTTGCTAGCTTGAAAGTTTAAATTGCACACACCATCGTATTTTGGTAATATGAATTCTAGAGGACGTACTGCCTAATAATCTATCCTTCCTTGGCATTTTAAAATTTAGGCAGTATACTATTCCTAGGCAAATAATTTAGGGAGAAGGCTCATGTGATAAGGAAGGGTCATTCATTACCAAAACTCTGTCCCAATTTCCCTAAATAAGAATGTTTATACGTAATTTGTACATTAATTTATATATAACTTCTCTCAGAGGAATACCTATAACAGGTTTTGTCTGTGTCCAAAACAATAAATATTCACAAAACTGAAAACAGCGAAATATAATTGTGGTATGGAAAATCGTTGTTTAGCAGTAGGAAAATTATTTAGAAGCATTATTCGCGTCACACAATGCACGCATTTTTGAAGGAAGCTCCGCATTTATAGAGCTTCAAGGATATTAAATGCGAATAATGAATGCTGCTTGACATTTTATAATTTTCCCGTGATCCAATTATCATCCTCTCTTATGCTTAAATACTTAAGACTGTCAATCATATTCCTTTTATTTGTACCTTTTTTTAATCATGCAGAAAAGCAGAGAGAGATTAATAAAGGACACAAAAGTATAATCTGGAGATGTTTTGCTGAGTATGTCTTAATTGTCGAGTACATAGGTTGCGTTAAGAAAGCTGTATATATATATATATATATATATATATATATATATATATATATATATATATATATATATATATATATATTAAATGGGATGTTCAGGTAGACTGATATATTGTCTGGTCCGAAATACGGATTTTGTACGGCTGTGACTACGGATGATTAATCCATTATGAATAGCTCATAGTAACTATAGTGTGCAGGTAATGTTACATTTTAATTGAGATTAGCATATTTTATTTCGATGTTAATTGGGGGTATAATAATAATACGGGACATCTGTTCGTCTTTCCTACGTACAAACGGCACCGAACGTACACGACACACTCAATTGCGGATTTTTGGATGAAGATACTTCGACGCTCATTCAACTGTGGAAGCTGTTTGTGGGTAAGCGTTTCGTTAAAGTATATTTATACATTTTCATATTGCTTATAAATTTATGCTTTTAAGATCCCGTAAGATTGTTAAAATTTCAGGTCCAATTTTAGATATTGATTTTCCTGTTTGGGATGGATATAGTGAGCTATTCTTTATGCGCGTAGACTCCGCTTTCTCCCCGTTTCCTGTTTATGACAGTCATCAAAAACTGTCGAAGGTTTTTGGTAAACTACCTTCTGAATTGCAGCGACGGATTTATCCTAAGCTTGAGGCCATTAGGAAGCTACCTAATCCCATTTTGTGCCTACAAAACGAGGTAGAATCCTTGCTTCGACCCACGGAAACTGAGCAGATAATAAACAAATATGCGCAGTTTAATATGCCAAATCTTGGCCCCATCGAAATACTGAGGGAATTACGGAAACTTTGGTATAAAACCAACATTTCTGACCATGAGGCTAAGGTTGTTTTTATTAACAATCTTCCCCAAACATTAAAACTCTTTGCCAGACAGCTCCCCAACACTCTCTCTATAGATGACTAATCTGAAAGATGTGAGTTAGAATATAGGGTTTTCGAACCCAAAGTGAATCCATCATCCTTTTCTTCACCCCCGCAAGATGATAGACTCTCCTCTTTAGAGAGAACAGTGGCGAATATGGCCAAAGTTCTAGAAGGATTGGCCATTTCCAAATCCGAGCTAAATCAAGTGAATGCTCGACCAAAATTCGTTTCTAAGTCAAATTATAATGGTAGGCGGCGATTGAGATCTCCTCAATCCTTTAATACATATGCTCCAAAGAACTGGTGTTATAACCACCAGAAGTTTTTTTATGCTTGCCAAGTTTGCCTTTGTCGTTCCGAAGAATTTTCGAATGAGTGTCAATTTCCACCGCTGACGGACAGGACAACAGACAGAAGGCACAAGGGTGCATCAGTATCAGGAAACGTCTGGCGCTGGAAGTAGAAGACCGTTCTTTCTGTACATCAACGGCATCAACGGCGCTACATGGAAGAAGCCAACTACAATCCGACATCCCTGTCGACTCTTTTCGTCCACGCCGAATTTTTCACATAGAGTACCAAACAGACAATGCCGGTCGCAATCACCAGCCTACTTGTTTGCACGACCCGGCCAAACAGCCCAACGAACTTTTGCAACTTCTTGTTTTCAAAACTGGCAAAGAGTTCATCGTAGACACAGGTGCGGCAGTCTCAGTTCTCAAAGGTGATTCAATGGCCGAGATGTCGCTAGGCGTTCTTCTCGCAACAGCTACAGGCGAGCCCATACCAACATATAGCTGCCGGTACCGCACACGCAACATAGGTCTACGACGTGAATTTTCCCACAACTTTATCATTGCCAAGGTCTCACATAATATAATAAGCCTTGATTTCCGTCTAAAATTTCGGCTCATTGTTAATCTTGCCAATCAAAAGATCATCGACCCCTCCACAGTAATTGAACAAAATTTTTGGACACTTGCCTCCGAGCGTTTGGAGTTACAGGTCATTCAGCCAACCCCAGTGCATCATTCAGCAGAGACATCAGCAGCTTTTCGAAAATACAAATCGCTTTTCGATCTTAACAAGTCAGAGCTACGAGTCTCCAACACGATGCATCATATCGTCACAGAAGGACAACCTATTGCACTCAAGAAGCGATCACTGGCTCTTGCTAAGCTGAAAGTTGCCCAAGAAGAATTCTCAAGGCTTTTCGAAGATGGAATCATCAGACCATCGAAAAGATCATGGGCGTCACCACTGCACTTAGTCTCTAAATCAAACGGATCGTACAGAGCCTGTGGAGACTACCATAAGCAAAATTTAGTGACAAAATCTGATGCATATCCTATTCCAAATATCAACACTTTACTTGAAAAACACAACGGCAGCAATTTCTTCTCAGTGATTGACCTCAGACAAGCGTACCATCACATACCGGTAGCACCAGAGGATATCGAGAAAACTGCAGTCATCACTCCATTTGGCCTTTTTGAATATCTTTACATGCCTTTTGGACTTAAGTGTGCTACTCAGACATTTCAAAGATTCATAGACAACATACTTCGCGACGACTCTGCTTATTGTATGTCATATCTCGATGACATTATGGTATTCAGTCCAGATCAAGAATCTCATGCGAAACATCTACGAAATGTCCTCTCACGCTTATCCAACCACGGATTCAAGATCAACTGTGACAAGACGCAGATTGCAACTTCATCCGTCGACTTCTTAGGGCATCGTATCACGCCCAAGGTATTTAACTGTTGCCGTCAAAGACGAATTCAATCAAGAATATCAAGTCACCAAGGACTTTGAGCGATTTGCAGAAAATCCTGGGCGTACTAAACTATTATCGCAAGTTCCTTCCGGGCCTTTCAAAACAACTTTATCCTTTGTGCAGGCACCTGCGGAACCAATAAGGACTTAGCGAGAATTCCATCATTGCTTGGTAATCCGAAGACGAGGAGTTACTTCGATTTGCCATCAACTCGTTAGCGAATGCCACAATGCTAACGCATCCAGATTTTGAAAAGCCATTTCTACTAACGACAGATGTTTCTGAATTTGCTATTGGAGCCACTTTGGAACAAGAGATCGACGGAGTTCGGAAGCCTATCAGTTTCTACTCGCGTACTCTCCAACCAGTAGAAACGAGGTACAACACTTTCGGCCGAGAACTTCTCGCTATCCACGACGCAGTGCGCCATTTTATCAGCATCATTGGCAGTAGCAGATTTGTTGTTTTCACAGATCATGCACCACTAGTTAGCGCACTTCGAAACGCAACTTCATCTATCGCCAAGTACCCTGCCAGAGTGGAAAGACAGCTTTCTCGTCTAAGCGAATGGCAATTTGACGTCTTTCACGTCAAGGGCAAACAGAACTTCATTGCAGATGCCCTGTCCAGGCCAGACGTCTCTCTCCAACCACCTTCACCGTCACCATTCACTGTCAACTCCGTGGCACTCAGTGAACCTGCACTAACGCAAACTCTCCTGCGAACTGAACAACGCGGTGACATTCACATTCAAAGATCAATAGCCCGTCACCCAACCAAGTTCATATGCCGTCTGTGGGAAGGCTTACAAATTGTTTACTTCACGGGTACGCAGCCCAACAAGCCAGTTCTGCCGACCAGCCTTCAGAGAAAAGTTTTCGATTCAATTCACTCAATTTCTCACCCAGGAAGCCAAGCGACTGTCCGACTTCTTACAGATCGTTTCTGGGGTCACAGACTTAGGCAGAATGTTAAACGATGGGTCTCAGAGTGTGCAATTTGTCAGAAAAACAAGATCACACGACACACTCGTTTTAAGTTGCAACATTTTCGATCTACTTCTCGCCTAGCCATCGTCCACATCGACATGGTTCATCTGACAAAGGTTCAAGGTTTCAGCTACCTTCTAACTATGATCGATAGATTTACACGGTGGCCTGCGGCATTACCTCTTGGCACCATTTCTGCAGACGAAGTAACTAACGGTTTTATCTCTGCATGGATATCCAATTATGGTGTTCCCAATGAGGTCATCACGGACAGAGGCACTTGCTTCTCATCTGATCGTTTCAAAACTACCTTGCGGTACATGGGATGCATCTTACGCCAGACGACTGCCTACCATCCCCAGGCTAATGGCATAGTAGAGAGAATGCATAGGGAACTCAAAGCAGCTTTAGCATCCTCGTCCATTAATGGCAACTGGGTCGATGCACTACCTTTAGTTCTGCTTGCCATGCGTTCCCTTACTCGTGAATCCATTAAAACGTCTGCGTCACAACTCTTGTATGGCATGGATCTACGCCTGTCTAGTCAGTTCCCACGTCTACTACCGGCACAAGATGACCCACAAAACGAAGCTACCCGCCTTCGACTTCATTTCGGTAACATGTCCGAACAGCAGCCGAGACACACGCCTCGTCCATTCTTCGTTCACCCACAGCTCCAAAGCTGCAAGAGAGTACTCGTTCGCAACAATAATGCTGTTGCACCACTACAACCCAAGTACCGCGGTCCTTACCCGATTTCACTCAGACAACCAAAATGCTTCATCATTATGCAAGACGCTACACCGACATCAGTAAGCATAGACAGGTTGAAACCGTTTATCGAACCACCTGATCCTGAGAGCGTTCAACCTTCTACACACGTCTCAGGCTCCGTCTGCTCACAATCTCAATATTCTTATTTGTATAACGCGTAATTGATTTTTTTTAAACATTAACATTAACTATCAAAATTTATTTAACCTTTCGTTATTTTTCGTATTAGTCTCACGTAGCATAACCAGCTGTTCTTAGCTAACAATTGTGTAGCATTTTTGAACAGTTCTTTGGCAATGTTCGTGTACATATTTTTATGCAGTTACCTTTGATTTTAATGTATATATTTTTACATTATAATGTATTTCTCACACATTACATCACACTGCCTATTTTGGTATGACCAGCTACTTAGAGCTAACGCTTTCGTGTAGCAACACTAAGTAGTGATCAGCTTCATATCATGGTACAGGCCACTTTCAATGCATATCTCAAAATTATCAATGGCACAAAGGCCACTCTACAAATGTAATGACCACAACGTCGAGCACTCTAGCTCCTTTGGTCGTATACAAACACATTGACAACGATCCAACCTGCTTAGGTTTTAACTTAAACCTGGCAAATTCAGAGGCGATTTACCTCGAAATCTTCACGCTGCGGCTCCCAAACTTACACTGCTCTATTTTGCCTCACGTGGTATGACCGACCATTAGAGCTAACAATTTGTGTAGCAATTCATAGTGGTTACTTGGCATCATATCATTGTTGAAGCAACCAACAAGCATTTTTAAGCCCAGCACTTATGGTTCATCATATTTTTGCTTAACTTGGTTCGAATTCTGTCATGCATTTCTTATCTAGCCTCGCAGAGAGGAATTTTTTTCTCCTTTTTTCAGAGAGGAAAGTGTTGTAACGACACAAATTAATGGCCGACATATTGCGTAAATTAAATTCAAATTTATTTACGTTGCACCAATGAGAAAAAAGCGAGATTGCCGTTTCATCACGTTTAACCAATAGTGTGCAGGTAGACATATTGCATTCTATTTAAGCACGGTAATTCACCATGCAAGTCAGTTGTCGTATCTGCGTTCTGCCTCGTGTTACACATGTGCGTGCTGTCGGCTGTCAATACCTACGCTGGATATTGATTTGTTTCACCAACAATTGGCAACATCCGAGACTCACCGTGTTGCTTCTCAACCGGCGAGACGAACCAATTAATGCAGAACTTCAACGAAGTTATCCACATCGTGATAACAACAGCAGGAACCACAACCAGAGTCCACCCAAGTAACAGAACATCAACTTACATATATATAACTTACGAGAACGCCGCCAAGGCCCTGTTAAGGGCCCCCCTATCAGTAACTAATCTCTATTCAGAGCTCCTTAACCGAGTTTGTAACGTCGAACGGCATTTACTTGAAGCCGGGGCGTTTACACTATTAACATTTATTCGTGTTGGAAAGATTAATTAAAAACAGGTGTGCTCGTTGCAAAGCGGAATGTCATTCAAATTGTAAAAAAAACAAAATAATATATATCTATACATATATTTTTTTAAGGTCTATGAATTTTAATATTACACAGTATATTTCTAATTAGGAAGAAAGAACACATTAATAACAAAGTGGATAAAGGCCATTTATTTCGTGAATACTAATCATCGCTATACACTGATACATATGTATATACATTTGGGTTTTTAATTGATTATGCTAGTGGTAACAAATCTGACTCGTTTTTAATTGTTTCTTGTTTTGGCTGGTAGATAAATGTGTATGCATTTGTGTTTGTGTGCGTGCGTGTTTGCATATAAAGGTCATTCTCGCAGTATTGCAAAGTAATGTCTGAGATCTGATCATTATTGTTTTGATGGCTTGAGAATTAACCATTTGTGCTCATTGTTCACTGTTACATGTACGAGTGTTTTTTTCCCAGTGTTAATGGTCGTTTCTCATTGTTTGGCATAAATGGTCATTTCTAAAGCCATCAAAACAATAATGACCAGATCTCAGACGTCACTTTGCAATACTGAGAGAATAATATTACATGTAAACACGCACACGCACCAGCACAAACGCATACACACTTACCAACCAGCCAAAACAAGAAACAGAAGTAAAAACGAGTCAGACTAGTTGCCACTAGCATAATCAATTAAAACCCCAAAATGTATATATATGTATGATTTTATAGCGATGATTATTATCCATGAAATAAATGGCCTTTA
Source organism: Eudiplozoon nipponicum (assembly GCA_029291075.1). Classification (NCBI taxonomy): domain Eukaryota; kingdom Metazoa; phylum Platyhelminthes; class Monogenea; order Mazocraeidea; family Diplozoidae; genus Eudiplozoon; species Eudiplozoon nipponicum. Next base: position 251,182 of record JAQBSW010000091.1, read on the forward strand.
TCCATTTTGTTGTAAATGTGTTCTTTCTTCCTAATTAGACTTTTTAAATATATATATATATATATATTCAATTTGAATGACATACTGCTTTGCACGAGCACACTTGTTTTTGAATAATCTTTTCAACACGCATAAAAACTGATTGTAATCAAGTTTTATAGTAAGACAGAATGATCAGCAAGAGTTTATTGCTTCTGTATCGTAAAATCATTTCTTTTTGCAATTAACATCGAAATAAAATATACTGACTTCGATTAAAATGTAACATTACCTGCACACTATAGTCACAACGAGTTGCTTCATAATGAAATCATTATCATCAATTACATCCGTACAAATACCGTATTTCGGACCAGACAAGATATCAATCTACCTGATCATCCCATTTAATGTGAATGGAGTTTCTCGCATATTACAAAATAAAAGTTGAAAATTAATTAACACTAGCATTTTATGTGGATAATATAAGTGTTGTTTAAGGTAATAAACTTGTCGTTACCAGCAGTCAAATAGATATAACCGTTTATGTCGACATTAAATATTACTTACATGTGCAAGTTGTCCATCAACTTACGTAGACCGATCAACCAGGTGCTTAATTCCACGAAAGGGAGAAAATTGCAATCTAAACCCCTGTTTCAAATCAAATCATTAATACACATCTGCGATTTCAAAACACAAGTTGAATTCTCAAAAGTATTTTAAACAGACGTAGCATTTAAAATAATTACTAAATGCTATAACAAAAGGGAGTTAGCCACATACGAAGCTTTATGGATAAACAAATTGCAGCCGGATTTATGTAAGCATAACCTGCATGTTCAAGCATTGAGCTTAAAATATAGATGACATAAGAAATTGATTGGATTTTTCCATATTTTACACTCTCTGCATGTTAAAATTTTTCTAATTTTGTTACAACTATCAGTTTAAATATAAATATATTTTGAAGTTTAGATACTCAAGTAAAGAATATGAAAAATGCGCTTCTTGTATCAGACAGATAATTCTTTTTATTTTTGCACATAATACAATTCTATGAATATATATATATATATATATATATATATATATATATATATATATATATATATATATATATATATATATATATATATATATAGTAAGAAAGTAATGAAGCTTCTCTGCGGCCATCTCAATTTTAAATTAAGAAAATACTCATTGCTTGGATACATATGTTTTGCGATTTTTCCTCTCTAAAATCAAATATATACCAATTAAATTTTAAAAATATTTTAGCTCTTGATATACGTGAGAACAAACCTCAAATATTGTATCTTTTCTTACTACTATAGGCAATATCCTTGGGCATAACCTACATAGTACTCGTTTGCTAGTAATTTTATTAATCCATTCTCTGCATAACATAGAGCGGGCGAAGTTTAATCGTAAATCACGCCCCAAAAGACAAGCATCGCAAAGTCTCTTGCTCATAGCAAATGAAAACCAAAATTACTTTAGTCTCACGTGTTGACGTCATTTGATCATATCGTTACAAGCATTACAACCCAACGAAGTTCAATTGTGACAAATGTAGTTCACTTTAAGATCAAATAGTCTAAATCTGTTTTTACACAATATTTATCTTATTTGTGGTTTTCGCAACAATCTTTCTTAGTTTCAAGCAGTTTCAATTGAGATTTCGTGAACTGCAGATTTAAATGTTATTTATAGGGTTTTGTTTAATAATAAAAGACACCCGCACGCAATACGCGCGTAACATGCAATGGATTTATGTGACATGTCCATCAATTTCGGATTTACTATTATGCTTATTTTAATCAATTATTAGTGACTATAAACCATAATCAAAAGACTTTCGAATTTACTATTGTGTTTCTTTTCATCAGTTATTAATGACTATAAACCATATTATTAAGACTTCTCGGATTTAATATCGTGTTTCTTTTCATCTATTACCAGTGACTTTAAACTAAACTGCTAATCAGTCTGGATTTATATACTCTTACATTGTCAAACATTTGCATAAATTCATCACGTTTCAGCCGATTGTGTTTATTCTGACTACTTTCGTGTAAGACATGTAATTGCGTTAACATTATATAATTTTTTTGATGTCTAGAGCACGGTCTATTTGGTATAACAGTGAATTGATTCATATATTGCAACATCGCTTTCAATAAACGTCCGATCATCAGGCTAGCCTTCTGCCTTCATCGTTCGGAATAGGTCAGGTATTAATCATGAGTGTGGGTAGTAAAAATAGCCACCAGTGACATGTGGGAATGGGGTAATATTACTAAATAGACAACTTTCCCGCAAAACATATTACAATAACATTAAAACCTCCTACATAAATGGTGCCCTTTTAGACGAACTCACAGCCAACAAGGAATTAATCGGCATCTAGACTTTGAGATCACCAAGCACATTGGTGAATGCCACGCAAGAGTAAATCGTGTGAGGCAGGGAGAACACACTAGAAAGTAAATACTGAGACAAAAACCACAGTGAACCATCCTCTCGAGATCACAATTCTCGAAAACAGCCGGACGATGATGGGTTAGGACGATGTAACACTGCCATCTATACTCGACAGCACACACACATAAGATGGCATCCAGCTCAGGCAATGCAGGAAGCCCGGTTGCAAGCCCAGCAACACGCTACACGACCACATGGTCCCAATTCAAAATATGCCAATTTGAACCAGATTTCCTTGACGAGTAGGTCTACGATGTTAATTTATTGGCCAAGATGTCCAATATAACAGACGAGGCTCAATTTTTTCAGGACTTGGTAGACAAACCCAATGACTTTCAAAGATATATTGCATCAATACACGGAGGGATCATGTTCGCAGACTTGGCAGAGCCTGAAACGCGCCGTCAAGCAGTGCCTGACACCAGATCGGGAAGACAGACTTAATGAATTGACGAGCCATATGTCCCTAGGTAGCCGCACGCCTTCCGAGCTACACAGGGAGATGGAGCAGTAAGCCTCTGAATTCAACCTGCGTAAGGAAATCTTGATGCGACTATTCATTCAGAAGCTTGCTCCGGCATTCCAAGAGATGGCCACGATCCTGCGCAAATCCGTTGAATAGCAAGACCATGTATTGCCGGCACGTCCAGACGAGTAGTAGAAGAAACACCACTGCAGCTCACCTACCTCAGAACAAGGTTATATCACCAAACGACTGTCCGAATCTCAATCCACATCATCATCAGCCCGAACAAATGTCACCAATGAGCGCCTCATCAGCCTGCTCGAGGACCTCACCGTTAGGCCAAATTCGGCCTCGATGCCGTCCAATATAGACGCGACCAGAGCAGGCAGGGCCAGCGTTCAGCACCGTCCCGAAACAACACCAGGAGGGCGACTTCCAGAGGCCGGGCTACAGTTCCACAGCCACCTGCGGAGGGGTATCCAAATCAACGCAGCTATGGCAACTCCACATGCTATTGCCTCAGAAATGGCTGCACATTCCCGCGCACAGACACGACGTCCACGTGGGCGCGGTCACCATCAACAACTCAGGATGATCCGCCCATGGAGGGTTCGGAAAACTGCTGGGGTCAGCCTCCTCTGTGGCAGTAGAAGCTGATCACCTCAAGATTGTTGGCCGTCCTACGTCTGATAGCTCAAAGCCCGTTGCACTAGTGGTAGAGCGCAATCAAACTTATGTTTTACAGCGACGGCTCATTTCAAGTCCTGCTTCTGACACCCAAATGCGAGCAACCAGTCCAATCGTCAGTTGCCACTATCAACGTCCTTCCTCATCCGTGACACAAATTCTGGCGAATTATTTCTCATAGACACTGGATCAGATGTAAGCTTACTACGCCACAATTATTTCGAACACGCCAACCCAGTCAACACCAGCAGGCTTACCTGTGACAATGGCTACAATATAAGGACGTTTGTGGTACGAGTGCACACAATCTCATTCTCCAACTCCAAAACATGTTTCAATTATCCTTTCGCCATTGCCAACACGACAAGAAACATCATTGGACATCACTTCCTCGAACATTTCGAGCTTACTATTCGTCCAAGGACACGAGAGATACGCACTGCCGACAATCAGATGTTATCATCAACGCTAAAACACACGACTCGCGCCGAAGCAGTCTCAACCATAAAGCTAATTCCTCCCATTTCTCATGTACCACAACTGGACGATGTTATAAAGCGACTCGAAGAGATTTTCCAACTTACCTCCTTTATTCCTGATCTCAAGAGGAAGATTGACATCACAGCTCATCGAATCATATTATGGAAGCCACTCTATAAGAGCACGTCCATTGTGACCACACCAAAAGAAGGTCGACGAGCAAGAATTCGCCATGCTACGTCAACAAGCCCTCTGTACAAGATCCAGCTCACTATTTGCGTCGCCTGTGGTAGTAGTACCAAAGAAAGAACCCGGAACATTTAGAGTGTGTGGGGATTATAGAATTCTCAATTTTTGCACGTCTGATTCGTACATCTTGCCAAATCCAGCTGACCTACTCAGATCAGCTATCGATCATGCTGTGTACTCAAAACTCGATCTAGTGAAAGCCTACAATCATCTCCTACATAATTATTCGAAAACGATTCTAATTGCATAATAAGAAATAAACTCTAAGTAAATTAAAGGTAACATCATCTTTGCAAATCTGTATTAATTAAAACATGGGAAGCGCCGAGCATTCCAACTCAAAGTTCTACGTGATCTTCTAACTATCGACGGATGTTCATTGAAAGCACCTCGTTCATCATCTTCCAAAAGGTAGCATTTCTGGCGACATAAGAAATTTTTTCTACCAGCTCATGGTTTTGCTCTCTATTTTGATGATTTCATCATGCCTGTATGCAGCATTTTAAAAAAAAATTAATATATAATTAGCGAAAATGCACGTTCTTCTTTCACTGATATGAATTTTTTTCCACTCAAAATATTTTTAGCTAACTGTTTTACAAATTAAATTTAACATAAAAACTTCAAAATAAATATTCTATGGCAGTTGCAAAAGCGTTAATCTGGTATAACATTATTAAAAGGAGAGTCCAAAATTTAATTTAGTAAAGATTCCTGATATTACCTATCCAATAAAAAGACTAAATAAATAAAAGATTGTTTTTAGATACGAAGCGAAACTGATTGTGGTTTAATTTACAATCTATTCTAAATCACAAGCAAACAAAATATACGAAACTTTGTATGAGGCTGAGGAGATTTATAATATACTACTCCCCATACCATAAACAGTCGAGAAAGACGATAGGTTAGATTCGCCATAATCATAATCGGAACTTAATTATAAAATTTGTATTACAGAAAGTGTAGTGCGATCTCTCTATATAAATCTATCATAAACTTTCCTGTTGAGGTTGTAAAAGCCAATGTGATTAATTTTGTCAATTTATCTAGGTTTGTTAACATGGCTTCTATCAACACATTTGAAGACATTTTAAATTGATGAGCATAATTTGCTAACTTCCTGAATTTACTATTCTAATAAGTTTGCTTTGGTTAACTAATCAGACGAATTATAATAATCTCATGCACATTCGTTTCGTGCTTACTGGCGACTCATCAGTTGGAGCCGGTATTACGCCCTTTATTGATTTTAGTACATTTTAAAAGATGTATTTATTTTTTCAGTGCTGTCCTTCTTGTTGTGGATTTGACCGCATTATTCTTTTGCGGGACATATGATAACACTCATAGGTGGGTAAAATCTTGAACTTCCTTCACATTCAGATGATGTAATTTTTCGCCTCAATTGATGGGTTCTCATTTGTCCCTTCTTCTTTAAACCCTCAATTAGCTGATTGTCTGAAAATGACGTTGGATCAAGATTTTTCAATTTTCTTTGTCCTATATTTCGAGACTTCATTTCTAGTCTCATCTTCAGGGTTGACACAATACGCACAGGAGTAAAACACAACTTATGACAAATGTCCTTTAACCACTATATATTTGGGCATAGGGCGTAATACGGGCTTTTACTGATGAGTTGCCAGTAAGCACAAAACGAATGCGCATGAGATTATACTTTCCGTTCATGCTGCCTTTCGTTTATCTTTCTGGTCACAACTGAACTAATTTATTTCTAGTTTCGCAACACCTAATACATACTTTCATATATATATATATATATATATATATATATATATATATATATATATATATATATATATATATATATATATATATATATATATATATATTAGTTCTCCGCAACAAACAGTATTTAAATTATCATAAGCCTTGTTAAAAGGAATATTTAAGCTGAAAAGTTAATATACTCTATTCATTCTTCAATTGATTTTGAGCATCAAGCTAAAAGTTAAATTAGAGATCATATGATCCACTGGTATAATGTTATTTTTCGAATTAGCTTCGATAATATTTCTCGTCTAGCATACAAATTACACTTTCTTTGTTTTTTCTTTTCTACGAAACTATACCAGATCTCTGAAAAATTATTAAACATATGAGTACCGTTGACATAAACCAGAGTATAGGGCGATATTTTTAATCTTTCTCAAAATATAACGGAAATAAACTTTTGCATTTTAATTTTTTGAATACTAACGACATTTGTTGAAATTTAGCTAGACACTTTTGATAGCTTACATTAATCAACATATTTTTGTATAACAACACGGAAATGACGAAATGGAGTTATCATTATCATAGTGGCACATATAACTAGAACTGATCGCATGACTTAATGGTATAATCGCCGATAGACAATATTGAAATTTAGATAGTAATAAACAGAATCAATTCGTAATAAACTTTACCATTTGTCGCATATCCTGACGCGATTCGATTATCTATGGTCATCAATGACTAAGGAAGATAAACCATCCAGGAATATAAACGAAATCGTATTTAGACGCTTCGCACATAGTAACATAAAATCATATTCGTGATCTCCATATAAACACCTGAATCATAAACAGTATCTTACTATGTAAATTTATATTTCGGTTTTCTGCGTTATTATGATTCCACGTAATAAATTGTCACGCACATGAAATGTGTATACATTACATATAGTATTAAACTACCATTAGCTGAGCAGATTTACCTATTCACTAGTTAAAACGAAGATTTGAACTGAAAAAATATCAATCCCATTTCATATCAACAATCACATTGCATGGTATAACCATGGCTATTGACGTCATTTGTACCCGTTTGGTCAACTTCAAAACACAAACATAAATGTTTTCTTGGCTTTATATTCTGCATACTAAATGAATATTTTTGTAAACAATATAAGCAATTGAAAATTAGATCATACATTTTGACACGCATAATATGATTTCAAATTTTCTAAATTTTCTCAATTTAGGCCGTAACGTATTGAACTTGGTATGAAAATAACATAAATTATTGAAATCAATTGTTGTTAAAATTTATTTTATTGGAAATTTCTAATTATAATTTGTCAGGACATTTCTAACAAACTTACCATATAAGTTTAGCTGTAGATTTAATTTGTAATTAATTTATATATTCATCGCGTGTTTAATAGGATATCAACATTTCTAAGTAAATAAAAGGAGTAGATCTTTGCCGGCAAGTATAACACAAAATAATATACAGCAATTTGTTTAAGCGAATTTTAATCAACATTCTTCAAATAATGAGGAATAATTGAAATGAAATTGACAACAATTTTATGTATTACTGGTATTTTTTCGTTGCCTTAGAGAATGTCTTTATTTTGATTAAACATCTTTATGATGAATGGAACAAAGCATAAACTTCCTGAAAATGAGCCAGGTAGCTAGAACGTCTAAGCAATATTATAATAAAAGGTGGCTAACTGTAAACGGTTACTATAATTCTCCATCTAGAAGAGTTAGCAACATGATGCTATTCCATCTAGCTACTTCTCATGTTTTGGCTGTGTGTGCTACAATCGCCGTTATTCAGAATTCAGCTCAATCTAAGTCCACTGAAATAAAGTTTTCAGGAAACGATAGTACGCAGTACAAAAACAAATGTTCATCTAGTTGGCAATATCCATAAATAATTAACTTATTTATCTGATTAATATAATACATTTATGTATCTAACGGCACATAATAGCTTTGCAGCTGGTTAATTTTAGGTTAAAAAATAAATTTTAAGTTTCAAGTATTGTTTTGCTCAACTAAAAGCGCACTTGATAAAGCAAATAATATATAAAAAATAAGAGAAAAATATATCTTTGATTTGGTAAATAAATAATTTATCTTTGTTTATCATACATGTCGACATTTGTCCCATTATAGTAAGTTCCAGTTATTTCTTATAGAATTCAAATTCTAGACCATATCACATTTGTACAACTTTAATATTTAAACTAATTTCTCCTCTCTTACATTACAAAACTTCATTTAATTGGGGTTAATTAATGACATAAATCATTCTAACTAACATGATATATCTTTTAATAGAATGTATACTGACGAGACTGTTCTCAAATATTATCAATTCAAAGCATATATTTTTTTGCCAGAAATCAAATATGAATACTATAAATTACTTAACTACTGCAATAACACGTTATTCTCGCAGAAATAATCTACATACACAGATATATAAACAATTTTCATGTGGTGATAAACACCAGTTTATTATATATTTTGCAATTTTTGCATCGATTTGAAAATATTTTTCTGTTATATATAAATATTAAATATAAATCTTTTTTATAATTTTTTTCTAAATAAATGAAATATTGGAGGCATATTTGTAAATAGCATTCCTAAGTCGACTTTAACTTAGTATATTATGATTGTTCTATAATTATATGATAAGTAGTTTATGATAAAAATCCGGATTTACGTTGTTTGGAAGTAAACATACATAAATCCTATTTTAATATTCCGCACACTAGTCCCTGTCTAGTGGTAAAAAATGATATGGTTTGGAGCAATCAACGGTACTTTTTTAACTTTATCACCCTAAGTTAAAGTAATTATGCCTCTGCTACGGTTCCAAAAATCAAGATTGGTTTTGGTGGTTCGGCGAGAAGGATGCAAAATTAGATATTCATATAAACCAGCATAATCGACGTTCGGGAAAAAACAATAATTGACAGGACACGTAATTAAACTATTCATATTAATAGAATTTCTAAAATAGATGCCAGTAAATATAAGATGTATACAGTGTGGCTAAGGCAATTTGGCCTACGGATTTTTGTCATTATATTTAGTAAATTTTCAAGTATGTTGGTATCGTTTGTGAAAGAAAGATAATTATTAAATACAGTATCAGAAGCCGAAGACGACGCTTTATGTATTAAAAAATTGCATTCAGATTTGTGGTAGCAAAAGTAGCTCGTTCTGGCATTTAACTTGAGCCAGATGTAACGCAAGCAATTGAATGGATGTTCTCATATTCCTCTCCTTCTCCGTGGTTACATTTTCTATCTTTTCGCTTTTAAGAACTTGAGGAGAAAAAGAAAAGAAGATGTCTTGGCATCTGATAAAATTTCTATTTCCTTTTACACATGGGAAAGGCGCTATGAATTATTTTAATGAATTCCACAATCAAAAGTCACGTGTGAAGAAATATATATTTATTTTAATTGAGTACGTTGCCACGCCACTCTTTTCAGAAATAAAATAAATCAAATGTAGACGATATCTGGTAAATTTTGTATGCTGTTAAATATTATATCGAATATAAATTATGCTTTACTCTTAAGGCCTCACAAACTTTTAGAACACCAACAGGTTGCCTTAAACTAATTATAATGAGAGCGTCATTATTTTATAGTAGTAATTAAAAAGGGTACAAACCATGCCACATGAAATAATCTTGCATTTTCAATTTACATGAAAATAAATTTTTTCTCCATTTTGTAGCCTGCCATTTTTGAAGTGTACATAAGTTATTTTAAATTGAACAACAGCTTTTGCTCTTCTTTACTTTCGCTAAAGAAAGTATTTCTTTCAGCAAAACCTCAATTGTGACGAATGTTTCTTGTTTTCCTGGTACAAATTGACGATCATGTCTACAGGAAATTTTTGTTATAATAAGGGGGGCTGTTGTGCTACCAATCGGAGAAATTCTAACAGGTATCGATATTATTGACGATTTAAGTTTAACGTATTATAGATTCTTCGCTATCGCTTTAACTGCTATACTGTTATTCGACTTTATTTCTACGATATTTCTAGTCCTGCAAAAAAGTGACTTAGCTCTCGATTAAATAATAGACAAAACTGTTCCTCATACCTGATTAGTCATCTCTACATAAATTAAACATATGTTTATCGTTAATATACTCCATTACATGCGAACAATCTTTGTAGTTTCCCTCATACAACCGCTAGAAGAAAAGGCAGAATATCTGAAGATAAAAGATATGCAATCGATTTCATATGACTTTTATAGAAGAGTAACTAAATACTGTTGACGGAATGGCATAGACATTATACTTTGTAAAACACTACGAAACAGCCTAAATCGATTTATCAGTATAATACTATTGCACCAGACTTGCACTGACATCATGGCTTAATCCACCTTATTTTATTGGCGCTTTGCAATAAGGAATGCCCTATTAATATTAAAAATATCTTCAGTTTGAAGATAAAATTTGCAGTATTAAGTGAATTGTAGCGGAGTTAGTTTCCCTAATGAATATCAAATATTTTAATTTCTAGGGGCATGAAACTCTTTCACGTGAAAATCAATGTGAATCGTTCATTCAATTTAATAAATTTCATTTATGATGTTTATTTACTGGACATATATGATAAAGCTGTATAAAGGTGCCAGTTTGTTAGTTCTGATTTATTGAATTCGACTTAGATGCATATGGATTAACCACAGTTGACAAAATTTACGTAGATTTGAGAGAAATCTTTGTAAGATATAGAAGAAATACAGATAGGCCACTAGTTGATTCAGTTATTTTTGGTGGTTCTGCCGGTTTTAACCATGCAATGGAGATTAAAATTGTGAAAATTTAGATGAGGCCGCTATGGTCCCATGTATTAGTTCCAGAGCAATTGTTGTACTTTAGGGCAAATCTCCTATCAGTCAAAAAAGTTGAACACTGTCTATTATATGGAACAAAATTTCCTACACTCGTAAGTTAGATAAAGGGGCGATCATTCTAGCTAAATACGTTTTTTTTATTTTAGTAATTGTAGGAAAGTAAGCTAATCTCTAGAAGTATGATTAAAATGACAAGTCGGCAGAATCTACCATATGCATAAACACGCTCAAGCTATAATTGCTTATGCTCGTCAGTAGGCTTATGAAATCCTATTCACTATAGTCATATATAATTGAGCTTGAATCAAAAGGCAACAGTTCTTACCTCCGCAGCAATGGCCGGTGCATATTCATGACAATAAAGCGCGTGTTTTAGACATATTTTGAAACCGTGAATAGATTTGGCGACAAAAGAAGAAGTGCTTTTGACTGTACTTTGCTGGATGCACGTAACAAATTGTAGAAAGGGAGAATAATAAAACGCGCATATATATCTAGCTTGTTGACGAATTCACTTTATAAAAAATGAACACAACAAAATGCGCTGAAATATCCGATGCCACCGCCAAGCTCTTATTTCACAGTAGCAAATTTACAATAAATACATATTGAATTGAATGTCTACAACACTATGTGTTTCCAAATTATATTTGAAAGTAAACGATAACAAAATTATTGATTTATTTTCATAAAATGCCAATAACAATATTCGGAATGACGCATTCAGGTAAGTATGTCGTACAAGAAACTGACATAATGATCGAAATTTTGCTAGATAAAAAGAATACCGTGAGTTATAATCAAATAGTATGATTTTCTCTTCTTATGTACTTAGTAGACGTTCCCGGTCTAAGGTCCTTCTATTTACAAACTATTGCCAACCCTGTTAAACTTGCCAGTGCATGTCAAGCACTGACTTTATTGCATAACGTTCTATACTAGGAATTTTGCACTGATCACCCGTGCACGCGTGAGAGATAAATCAAATTCGGGAAATCTTTGCAACAATATTGACCAACTTTCCTTGACATGAAACAGATATTTGATAGCCAATTCAATATCTATTCTACGTTACTACGAAGATAGAAAAAGTAGAGCCTTAATTTGGTCGACATTATAGCACAGAAAAGTATTTATAGGAGCTTATGTTTGTGAATTAAACGTTATTCTATTGCTCCAGGTAACAAATTTCATCAAATAACAAAAATATCTATATTGATGCCAAAAACAAAACACAACTACCGTTAGTCGTACGAAATGACACTTTTCGAACTTCCATGGTCTTCATCAGAATATGTCAACAAACTGAATAATGCGGACAAACCACATGGCATGCTTATGGAGAGCAAATATGAACATGCTTCTCACAATTTCGCTTTATACTTATGTATTGCGAGTTGATACTTACAATTTAGTTTACCGTCGTAATCTGATGATGCTCATAGAAGGTCGAAACACGTCAGTGCCTGTAAATTTCGGGAGTTTTGCTATGTTTTTCGAAGACTGGTTAATTTATTGGTGTTTAATTCAATGTGGCAATCAATGATTAATTACTTGTATTACAAACTCATATATATATATATATATATATATATATAATATATATATATATATATATATATATATATATACATATATGTAGCATAGGCTGCAAAAAAAATTATGTTCGTGACTGCATATAATTTGTGAAGTCGACATTTCCAGTCAAGTACACTATACGCGAGACTATTTTAGGTGAAATCCGCGTATTCAAGTTTGCTTTCCATATATATGAATCTCTGTGTGATCCTCGTTACGCAGTTTAACGTAGTACCCTAATGATGGTAATGGGAGGTCAAAAAGCATTAGTGTGTGTGACTGGCGGTAGGTTTGAATTGTTGTTTGACGAATGGTCAAATTGAAAATGGTTATTGTTTACTTCAATCTGACTTGTATTAGAAAAAACAGTAATTTTGGTGTTTTTGCCGATGCATACAAGTAAAATGTATGAATTAACCTCACAAACGTTGGGCTTTACACATAACTTAAATATACATCACGGTTTGATCCTTGTTAATCCGTTATCGTACTTGGTGTTACAATAAATATGAAAAACGCAGCGCGTTAAAATGAGTAATTGTTGGTTATTGTCTTTCTTTAAAAACAAAGGTTGTAATGTTTTGCTGAGGCTAACAAGAGTTTAATTTTCTGGGTTGGACAGAAATTTACACAACGATAAGTAATGATAAATGATAAGGAGCAAACACAAAATTTGAATTAGCCAAAAATGGGAAATCAATTCGAAAAAGTCCTGGACAATGTATAAACTTAATTAGTCAGTTGTTTATATCAGGTTCGCAACATTGATTTTTGTAAATGTTATCACCGCCTGCGAAAACTTTGTTCGTCTAATTAGATGTATAATTTAGTAATGGAATATTGTAATTCAGTAGTCGGAAAATGATTTAGGAGCGATATTCAAGTCACACAAGGCACGCCTTTGTGATGCAATGTCTACACACATGAAGATTTTACGATATAATCTATGACTAATGAATGATACGTGTAAATGTCTACCGTGACATACAATCACTGACTCAAAAACTAAATAATGATACAGAGCGCAAACAAAATACACAAATTATATTGTGAGTAGTTGACGAGAGAAAGGTTGAGAGGTTTGAGCTACAGTTTGCGAATCAGACGTGCCAAGTTTTGAGCCCTTTCCGAAAAAAATCACCCTATTAAGCGAATAGTTCTCAATATGTATAAAATAAATCTACTGGATCAATTACCTTTTGACATATTATAAAATGCGTATTTTATACTAAATATTGTATTCACATTATGTTTCTTTAAATCTATAATTTTATATTTTGCTGTTCATCCTACAATTCAAACATAAATATTCCTACACAAATAAACGTGCTTTTCATTCTAGCTATTTCTTTCAAAGTTCTCGCATTTACCGAAACATACATCCACAAATTTTCTCATCTTTTATAGACTTATTTTATTTGTATCTGTATGGCACACCGTCATCAAAACTAGTTCTGCAGGAGTCATTATTAAAATTTTTCGAAGAAAGGTATTCAATTTACTGACACAGTACAGGTATATCACTTTTCCTGTTCTTGACGTTTTCATATTCTTAGAGACATAATTATTGCACTTCCTTACACGAGTTAATTGAGCATTTATCATTGACAGCATAAAGTAAATTTTAATATTTAAAGTGTCATATACATTAATAATTATTATTCAGTTGTTATAAATTCAGGAAGAAAAAATTGTTAATCTCATCTGAGCATTTTTTTAAAATTTTTACGCTATATAAGCTAACTCTATAAAATATTTGAACTGTTGAGGATTGTTTTATGCATATTGCCTAGTTTCTTATGTCTTATAATGAATTTTTTGATTTTATATTAAGAGAAAAAATCTAAAATTCTAATAGTTTACTTCTGTATTGATTACCAACACAATATATTAACACATAATCACAATTTGGTAATCCGAATAATAAAGTGTGTGTAAATCGTGACATAAATCTTTATAAAATTACAAGCTCGATGATATACGTTCAAATACTATATATATATATATATATATATATATATATATATATATATATATATATATATATATATATATAATGTCAATTGCCTTCGAATATTAGACAATATATATATATCTAATTGAAACTTTTGAATTTCATCAACATGATATTCTTATCGACTGGCCAAGAATAACAAAATTCAACAACAATCTACTAGTATCCAGTCAAGAACAAACAGGCCCTCGACTAGAATCAACAAACATACAATCGTATTGGCAACAAACTGAAGTGGAAAAAACAGAGGCGCATACGATGACAGAAGTCTCCGAACAATGTGAGCGTTTAACACCGCAATGCACACTGGCGCTGTTACCATGTGGAAACGACAACTTTGCGCAACAAGGTGAAACGATCAACTATACTGGTAAAAATAGCACTTTTATATGTAACAGTGAACAATGCGCACAAATGGTTAATTCTCAATCCATCAAAACAATAATGACCAGATCTCAGGCATCACTTTGCAATACTGCGAGAATGACCTTTACATGCAAACACACATACACAGGAACACAAACGCATACACACTCACCATCTAGCCAAAACAAGAAACAGAAGCGAAAACCAGTCAGATTTGATAAATATGTATGATATTATAAGAGATGATTAGTATTCACGAAATAAATGGCCTTTATCCACTTTGTTATTTATGTGTTCTGTTTTCCTAATTATAAGAATACTGTGCTAAATTAAAAAGGCATGGAAATTATAAAGAATATATATATATATATATATATATATATATATATATATATATATATATATATATATATATATAAATGAATATATACGTACATACATATGCACATATCGCAGTATAAAATAGACTGTTTCTTTGTGCGTGACCTTCCGCTTAAAATATTCAAACGAAATGCTAAGTCGATCTGCCTACTTTTAGTATCTGCCGATACATGAGAGTTATTTCTCAGGACATAAAACGTATGAGAATTGATGAAATATTACAGCAAACTGCGACGCCCCCATTATTACTCCCATACAAATTTATATGTTCCTGCATCAATGAATTCATCGGCAGAAAAAAATGTGGCTTAGAAAATAAGAACGAATTGATATATTCCTGAAATATAGTATAAATTTCGTGCACAAATATCAGCTGTTTATTAACAATTAAATTCACAGTTTACCCTGTCAGTGGTAAAAGTATTTGATTCTATATAAGGAGAAATCTGAATTTGTGCTACCGTCTTCTGAATCTTTTGCGATTAATAAGCTCGATCCTTGATTATATGTGTCAAAAGTTCAAAAATTAAAAAAGCCTGGAATAGAAACTGTACACGTAATTGATGCGTCTTCAAAATTTCGCCCACACATCAATTGCGCACAAATTTAAATTCCATAATTACAAGACAAACTAGGTTAATATGTCACTGGTTACGATGCATGTACAGTTCTATTAGGGTAAACCAAAATATCACAAACTAATTCAGAATATGGCTATAGATACCGGTAAAAATGGTTTTGGTAAAATCAGCTTTGTCGAGGATTACAGCTCTACTTTCGAATGTTTAAAAGAATGATGAATGTTCTTCCTATCCAGGAATATATATATATATATATATATATATACAGCGCGATTAGGATCTTAAATAAAACGATATTTCTGTGAAAAAAATCCTAATTGTTTTGATGTTAACTCTACATTATATCTTCTGTCGCTCAAATCATCCAAAGCCAATTTCTTATAAATAAAAGTGTAAAAAATATTTTGAAGCCCTACATATTTTATCATGAAATAAACGATGAATAATCAATTTTACGAACAACAATAGAACAAGAATCATACAGATTACATATTGAAAAATGCATTATTTTGAATATTCTTTTAATTTTTTAAATTAGTTATGATATTATTAGCTGTTCATCCGACACTTTAAATATAATGATTGCTACATTTCATTTTACAAAGGAGAGATCATGCATTTGAAAAAAATGCATCCCTATTTTGTCTCCTCTATTATATCCTTACTTTAATTTTGATTTGTAAATTTTAAAAATTATTTTTTAAGATAGGCATTAAATTTGTGGGTGAGTTCGTCTTTTGTATATCGGATGGAACGCAACGACCGGAGAGAGCGTGCTTGTGGTTTTCAACATTTTTCTCTAATTTCGAAAGATATCGGGTTTTGTTTTGTTTTTATTTCTAGATTCTTGGGATTTCTTGTCTGATTCCATCTCTAAGATACACCAGGAACCTACCTACACATTTTTTTTGGAATTTACCGTCAGTTATCAAGGATATATTCCTAGCTCACCCGATTTTCCTGTTTATTTCTGCATTTTAATACCTATTCTTTTTCGCTCAGCAATACTCATTCTTTTCCTCTCTTTTACTGAAATCTACATTACTTCTGCTCTTCTATCTAACTCCACTATGAACCAACTTTCGTCGCCAGCCCCCATCTCTCCTATCCTCACCCAAAAGATTATCTCCAATATTTCTGATCACCAACAGCAAATGGCGGACATCACAGGATTACTTGGAGCATTGACCGGCAACCTTTCAGTCTCCTCCATTCAGCCCTATTTGTTGCGTCAAGCAGATGTGTTTCTGAATGGGGTAGCCAGGGAGGTTGCCCTGCGAAATCACAACAAGCGAAACCTCTTTCTTTGGTCTCCGCGCTCCCCACTCTCAAAGGACGATCTGGCCTTAGAACTCATCAGTCAAATAGGGGACAACTGTAGCCACCTTAAAGAGATCTCCTCGGGAATGGGTCAAGCCTTTATTCTCCCCTTGCACGATGAGGTTCGTCATCTCAAACTACACTGGCCCATCTTAACATCCGGGCAAGTCAAACTAAAACGAGATTACACGCTGCTACAGAGGACTTTAGAGAAAGCCCAAACACATAAACCGGACACCAACCCCCCTCCTCTAGCTCATCACGCCTTTCCGGGCTCGAGCAACCCAAAGAAAAGCCGCTCAGTTCACGGCGGAATCCTTGGCGATGCACCTTCCTCCAGTCCACCCCTACTGATAACTTCCCGAATTGAATGCCTTCATCTCACTTTTAGCCCTAACTCCACAACCAGTCCCACCACACTATCTCAAGCTGTACCACGTCGTCGTGGCCGACCACGCCGCCATAAGCCTCCTAATAACGCAACTTCTCCCCCAAGCTCGTCCGCCAGGTCACATCCCCTCGACAAGTTACCTTTGTGACAGATGCTATGACCCAGAAACCGAAAAAACGTAAGTCTACTAAGGCCAAGCAAAACTTTGACCCAGCCCCATCAACTTCGTCTCCCCCTACTGAATCCATCATCGACTCCACCCTGGACTGTTGCGTCCCAACTCCTGGTCTTTCTCTGTCCCTGCTCGCCCCCTCAACGCAGCTTCCGAGTGCCCCTCGAGCCCAGATATCTCGCCACCCTTTTGCTTTTAAACCCTACAACTGCCTCACCCACCTGATAAACGCGGGACAACAGAAATCCAAATCGACGCTGACCACTCTATCCTTGTCAACGAGCGGTCTGTCACCCTCATCAGCCCTAGATCTCGCCCCGCCCGCCAGCGGAAAGCCTCCGCACGCTTCTCCTCCCCGATCTAACTATCCCTCTCTCAAAGCACTCTCAGCAATCCTCATCAACTGCAGGTCACTTACGCCTAAAATTAATCAGCTACGAGCTTTTCTGTCCTCTAACGAGATTGACATATGCGTTCTTGTTGAGACTTGGCTGTCCCCTTCCATCCACTGTGATGATCATTTCCTCATTCATGGATACACGTTCCTTCTTAGCGACAGAACTGTCGGTCGTGGGGGCGGACTAGCTGCCTATGTCCGATCCCCTCTTATGCCCAAACGCTTGTCGACATCAAACTCTCAAGGATTGGAATTTTTCTCGTTTCAGCTACAAATCCAGAACCAAAGCATATCTACCTGTGTTGTCTACAGACCCCTAATATCTCACTCATCGACGACACCCGTGGGGCCCAACTTCTATCTATTTTTTCTTTTTACACTCCTATCGGTACGTCGTTGTGGGTGATCTCAACCTCCTCGTGATGAACTGGCATAATCTAGCTTCCGAACGTCACCCACTGCTTCGACTCTTCGCGGATAGCCTGCTACACCAATTCGTGCATTTTCCTACCCGAGAGAACAACCAACTGTGTTGTGTATTCTCCAATAACGAGGTGACCGATGTTCGCTCTCGGGAGATATTCCCTAATCTTGATCACTGTCAGGTATCCTTCCTCTTACCTCTCTTATCCTTCACCCCTCGAGAAGACACCCAATCTTTCAGACGATTCACCAACTGGGAAGAGTTCCGCCGACTGGATGACACTGTTAACTGGAGGGACCTCTTTCTCACCAACAATCTCTCCTCGCGCTTTTCCGAAATTTTTAACATCCTATCCTCCCACTATAACTCCGCTACCTCTATTCAACACGTATACTCGACGAATAAGTTGAACGCTCTGTTTAAGGCACGTGACAACCTCGCACGCAACTCTCGTCTATGCAAATCGTCACTTGCCCGCGCCCTCGCTCTGAGACGCATTGATGGGCTTATTAAACAAGATATCAACAAACAAGCGCTCTACATCGAAAAACGCATCCGCTCAGCTCCTAACCCCCAGGCAAAGTTCGCCATCACGAACATCAATTGCTGCAAAATTCTAAAACCTCGTTTATCAATTTCTCTCAGTCAGGCGACCCCTGCTTCGCCAATGATTATCTGACTCAACTTCTCGTCTCCTTTTCCACTCCCACTCCGCCTGTTGAGATGTTAGACAACGGAGACACCGAGAACCTACGCTGGTTCCATGTCTCTCCGGCTTCCGTCGCCCAAGCAATTAAAAACATTAAATCTAAACACCAATTTGATCAATATGGTGTCTCGGTCAGTATGATTGCCCTTCTAGGCTGGAACGTCTTCTCTCTGATTGCAGATGTTATTAATCATTGTCTCGAAACCACCTATCTTCCCCCGGACTGGCTCAATTCGACGATCTCTCCTATTCCTAAAAATGGCACTTCTTCGATCTCATCGTTTAAAGATCTCCGCCCCATTACTATCGTCCCTTCTTTCACCAAAATCTTCGACAGGATCTTATACAACCTAATCTACCCCTCCATTAAGTCTCATGTAAACTTCTATCTCCTCGATGATCAACATGGCTTTTAGAATGGCCGCTCCTCTTCCACCAACTTAGTTAGTGTTCTCGATCATTGCTACTCCTCCTTCTCTAAAGGGCTACAGTGCACCCTCCTATTCCTGGATATTTCCAAGGCTTTTGACTCGCTGTCATTTTCAGCAATCGAATCCGCCTTACTGAGAAGCGGTATCTGCAGCAACGTTCTCAATCTTATTAGTTGCTATCTCCGAAACCGATATGCGACAGTAAACGTTGGCAGTAGTCACTCGAGGCCAGCCCATATCTGATCCGGTGTTCCCCAGGGCTCCGTACTTGGTCCCATTCTCTTCAACTTTACGCTCGCGCGCATACAGGTTGATGACAAAATTTTCAAACTGTTCAAATATGCGGATGACATGGTTATCGTATTCAGCAACTCCAAAATATTCAACCCCTCCTTATCCCTTATATCGGAGCTCCTATCCTCGCTCCACTCGCAGCTCAGCAGAATCGGCCTCAAAATAAAT
Source organism: Eudiplozoon nipponicum (assembly GCA_029291075.1). Classification (NCBI taxonomy): domain Eukaryota; kingdom Metazoa; phylum Platyhelminthes; class Monogenea; order Mazocraeidea; family Diplozoidae; genus Eudiplozoon; species Eudiplozoon nipponicum. The sequence goes on from JAQBSW010000091.1 coordinate 271,401, forward strand.
CCCAACAAAACTCGCGTAATGAAACTCTCCTCTGATCCATTCTGCTCTATCCCGGTTGCCAACTGCCCCCTTGATATAGAAATAATAGCTTCGGCCAAACATCTTGGCATTTACTTCTCAAAATCCCTAGACTTCTCCCTACACCTTACACACACTACTTCCAAACTCTTCAAATGGGCCCGTCTGATCTGTTTTAAGACTAACAATCCCACTTTCCAACTCACGTTATTCAAGGTCTGCGTTCTGCCCCTCATTTCCTACGCCAGCGAATTCTACTGTCCTCTCACCCTCGCCTCCTCCTATTTTATTGAACAGGTATCCTCCAGATTTCTAAAGCGAGTCTTCCCGAAATGCCAAAACTATAGGGAACGCCTTCTCCTGGCAAACCTTCTTCCGCTTTGGTTCACCAGTCACCTTCGCGTCATTTCTTTTATCCACAAGATCCCAACTTGCTTACCACTCTCCAACTTTGCCCACCTCAGTCATCACTATGCCACACGTTCTAGTAACTCATATATCCAAGCCAACCATACCGCCACCATATTTAAAAAACCTATCTCTTCTCCAAAGCCACTAATGATGCGAAGGTGACGGGTGAACCAAAGCGGAAGAAGGTTTGCTAGGAGAAGGCGTTCCCTATAGTTTTGGCATTTCGGGAAGACTCGCTTTAGAAATCTGGAGGATACCTGTTCAATAAAATAGGAGGAGGCGAGGGTGAGAGGACAGTAGAATTCGCTGGCGTAGGAAATGAGGGGCAGAACGTAGACCTTGAATAACGTGAGTTGGAGAGTGGGATTGTTAGTCTTAAAACAGATCAGACGGGCCCATTTGAAGAGTTTGGAAGTAGTGTGTGTAAGGTGTGGGGAGAAGTCTAGGGATTTTGAGAAATGAATGCCAAGATGTTTGGCCGAACTATTATTTCTATATCAAGGGGCAGTTGGCAACCGGGATAGAGCAGAATGGATCAGAGAGAGTTTCATTACGCGAGATTTTGTGGGGATTTATTTTGAGGCCGATTCTGCTGAGCCGCAGTGGAGCGAGGATAGGAGCTCCGATATAAGGGATAAGGAGTTGGATGTTTTGGAGTTGCTGAATACGACAACCATGTCATCCGCATATTTGAACAGCTTGAAAAGGTTGTCATTTAACCTGTATGTGCGCGAGCGTAAGGTTGAAGAGAATGGGACCAAGTACGGAGCCCTGGGGAACACCGGATCTGATATGGGCTGGCCTCGAGTGACTACTGCCAACTTTTACTGTCGCATATCGGTTTCGGAGATAGTAACTAATAAGATTGAGTACGTTGCCGCAGATACCGCTTCTCAGTAAGGCGGTTTCGATTGCTGAAAATGACAGCGAGTCAAAAGCCTTGGAAATATCCAGGAATAGGAGAGTGCACTGAAGCCCTTTAGAGAAAGAGGAGTAGCAGTGATTAAGGACACTAACTAAGTTGGTGGAAGAGGAGCGGCCATTCAGAAAGCCATGTTGATCATCGAGGAGATAGAAGTTTACATGAGACTTAATGAAGGGGTAGATTAGGTTGTATAAGATCCTGTCGAAGATTTTGGTGAAAGAAGGGACGATAGTAATGGGGCGGAGATCTTTAAATGATGAGATCGAAGAAGTGCCATTTTTAGGAATAGGAGAGATCGTCGAATTAAGCCATTCCGGGGGAAGATAGGTGGTTTTGAAACAATGATTAATAACATCTGGCAATCAGAGAGAAGACGTTCCAGCCTAGAAGAGCAATCATGCTGACCGAGACACCATATTTATCAAATTGGTGTTTGAGATTTAATGTTTTTAATTGCTTGGGCGACGGAAGCCGGAGACATGGAACCAGCGTAGGTTCTCGGTGTCTCCGTTGTCTAACATCTGAACAGGCGGGTGGGAGTGGAAGGAGACGAGAGTTGAGTCAGATAATCATTGGCGAAACGGGGTCGCCTGACTGAGAGAAATTGATAAACGAGGTTTAAATTTTTAACAGTGATGTTCGTGATGCTTTGCCTGGGGTTAGAGCTGAGCGGATGCGTTTTCGATAATAGAGCACTTGTTTGTTGATATCTTGTTTAATAAGCCCATCAATGCGTCTCAGAGCGAGGGCGCGGGCAAGTGAAACAGGCATAGACGAGAGTTGCGATGCGAGGTTATCTGATGCCTTAAACAGAGCGTTCAACTTATTCGTCGAGTATACGTGTTGAATAGAGGTGGCGGAGTTGTAGTGGGAGGATAGGATGTTATGGACTTCGTAAAAGCACGAGGAGAGATTGTTTGGGAGAAAGAGATCCCTCCAGTTAACAGTGTCACAGAGTCGGCGGAACTCTTCCCAGTTGGTGAATCGTCTGAAAGATTGGGTGCCTTTTCGAAGGGTGAAGGATAAGAGAGGTAAGAGGAAGAATACCTGACAGTGATCAAGATTAGGGAAGATCTCCCGAGAGCGAACATCGGTCACCTCGTTATTGGAGAGTACACAATCCAGTTGGTTGTTCCCTCGGGTATGAAAATGCACTAATTGGTGTAGCAGGTTGTCCGCGAAGAGTCGAAGCAGTGGGTGACTTTTGGAAGCTAGATTATGCAAGTTAGTCATAAGGAGGTTGAGATCACCCACAACGACGTACCGATTGGAGTATAAAGAGAAAAAAGTAGATAGAAGTTGGGCCCCGTGTGTGTCGTCGATGAGTAAGATATTAGGGGGTCTGTAGACAACACAGGTAGATATGCTTTGGTTATGGATTTGTAGCTGAAACGAGAAAAATTCCAATCCTTGAGAGTTCGATGTCGACAAGCGTTTGGGCATAAGAAGGGATCGGACATAGGCAGCTAGTCCTCCCCCACGACCGACAGTTCTGTCGCTACGAAGGAACGTGTATCCATGAATGAGGAAAAGATCATCACAGTGGATGGAAAGGGACAGCCAAGTCTCAACAAGAACGCATATGTCAATCTCGTTAGAGGTCAGAAAAGCTCGTAGTTGATTAATTTTAGGCGTAAGTGACCTGCAGTTGATGAGGATTGCTGAGAGCGCTTTGAGAGAGGGATGGCTAGATCGGAGAGGAGAAGCGTGCGGGGGCTTTCCGCTGGCGGGCTGAGCGAGATCTAGGGCTGATGAGGGTGACAGACCGCTCGTTGACAAGGATAGAGTGGTCAGCGTCCATTTGGATTTCTTTCTTTGCTCCCGCGTTTATCAGGTGGGTGAGGCAGTTGGAGGGTTTGAAAGCAAAAGGGGGGCGAGATATCTGGGTTCGAGGGGGCACTCGGAAGGTGCGTTGAGGGGTGAGCAGGGACAGAGAAAGATCAGGGGCTGGGACGCAACAGTCCAGGGTGGGGTCGATGATGGATTCAGTAGGGGGAGACGAAGTTGATGGGGCTGGGTCGAAGTCTTGTTTGGTCTTAGCAGACTTACGTTTTTTCGGTTTCTGGGTCATAGCATCCGTCACAAAGGTAACTTGTCGAGGGGATGTGGACCTGGCGGACGAGCTTGGGGGAGAAGGTGCGTTATTAGGAGGCTTAGCGCGGCGTGGTCGGCCACGACGACGTGGTAAAGCTTGAGATTGTGTGGGGGGACTGGTTGCGGAGTAAGGGCTAAAAGTGAGAGGAAGGCCTTCAAATCGGGAAGGTATCAGTAGGAGTGGACTGGAGGAAGGTGCATCGCCAAGGATTCCGCCGTGAACTGAGCGGCTTTTCTTTGGGTTGCTCCAGCCCGCAAAGGCGTGATGAGCGGGAGGAGAGGGGGTGGTGTCCGGTTTATGGGTTTGGGCTTTCTCTAAAGTCCTCTGTAGCAGCGTGTAGTCTCGTTTTAGTTTGACTTTCCCGGATGTTAAGATGGGCGAGTGTAGTTTGAGATGACGAACCTCACCGTCAGACAGTCTTTTGTGCGAGGAGAGAATAAAGGCTTGACCCTTTCCCGAGGAGATCTCTTTAAGGTGGCTAAAGTTGTCCCCTATTTGACTGATGAGATCTGAGGCCAGATCGTCCTTTGAGAGTGGGGAGCGCGGAGACCAAAGAAAGAGGTTTCGCTTGTTGTGGTTTCGCAGGGCAACCTCCCTGGCTACCCCATTCAGAAACGCATCCGCTTGACGCAACAAATGGGGCTGAACGGAGGAGACTGAAAGGTTGCCAGTCAGTGCTCCAAGTAATCCTGTGATGTCCGCCATTTGCTGTTGGAGATCAGAAATATTGGAGATAAGTTTTTGGGTGAGGAACGGGGAGAAGGGGGCTGGCGACGAAAGTTGGTTCATGGTGGAGTTAGATAGAAGAGCAGAAGTAATGTAGATTACGATAAAAGAGAGGAAAAGAATAAGTATTGATGAGCGAAAAAGAATAGGTATTAAAATGCAGAAATAAACGGGAAAATCGGGTGAGCTAGGAATAGATCCTTGATAACTGAAGGTAAATTCCAAAAAAATGTGTAGGTAGATTCCTGGTGTATCCTAGAGATGAAATCAGACAAGAAATCCCGAGAATCTGAAAATAAAAACAAAATAAACCCAATATCCTTCGAAATTAGAGGAAAATGTTGAAAACCACAAGCACGCTATCTCCGATCGTTGCGTTCCACCCGACAAACAATATGAGACGCGAGCTGAGTATGTGAATAATGAAGGCTAAATTAGCTTTCTTATACCTTCTGCATTTGTGGAGAAAAATGCGTATCGGATTCTGCCTAAAAGTTCCTGAGTAAAATAAATTTGGATGTGCAGTTTTGTTATAGGCTAGCGAAGCATAGTTCCTTAATATTGTAGGCTTTTTAGGACTTTTTTTGTTTGACAAGCATAGCCTACGTAAGTTACAAACAGCAGATAAAAGACACTGACATATGTAGACGTTAGTATGTATTAGGTTTTGCGAACCTAGCAACAAATTAGTTCAGTTGTGACCAGAAGGATAAACCAAAGGCAGCATGAACGGAAAGTATAATCTCATGCACATTCGTTCTCGTGCTTACTGGCGACTCATCAGTAGGAGCCGGTATTACGCCCTTTAACCACTATGTATTTTGTAGAAGAATGTGGAATAATAGGACGGTACAATCTCCTAGACGAATGTGTAAACCTGTAATAGTGAAGCTAACATAATCTGAAGTCAACGACAATACGACTTCAATGCTAACTCACACTATATATAATATATATACCGAGTCTGTAAAGGATACTAACACTATGGCTATTGTGTTAGTAACTGATACCTTTTTTGAAATCGATGAGTACCGGATACTAACACTATGGTTTCCGAGTCGGTACATGATACCAACCTGATGGATATTAATTTATGCTAAAGTTCACCCAAATTGAGAATTACAACAATTTCCGAACACCTGTTACTCCAGTTAAACCATACACTCTGGCCTTCATCGATATCAGTTATCACATTTCGCGGTAAGTATGACATCATTCAATTCAATATATTACAGTTAAATACTGTTTGTTGCGAAGAACTAATATATATGCAAGTATGTATTAGGTTTTGCGAACCTAGTAACAAATTAGTTCAGTTGTGACCAGAAGGATAAACCAAAGGCAGCATGAACGGAAAGTATAATCTCTTGCACATTCGTTTCGTGCTTACTGGCGACTCATCAGTAGGAGCCGGTATTACGCCCTTTAACCACTATATATTCGGTAGAAGAATGTGGAATAATAGGACGGTACAATCTCCTAGACGAATGTGTAAACCTGTAATAGTGAAGCTAACATAATCTAAAGTCAACGACAATGCGACTTCAATGCTAACTCACACTATATAATATATATACCGAGTCTGTAAAGGATACTAACACTATGGCTATTGTGTTAGTAACTAATACCTTTTTGAAATCGATGAGTATCGGATACTAACACTATGGTTTCCGAGTCGGTACATGATACCAACCTGATGGATATAAATTTATGCTAAAGTTCACCCAAATTGAGAATTACAACAATTTCCGAACACCTGTTACTCCAGTTAAACCATACACTCTGGCCTTCATCGATATCAGTTATCACATTTCGCGGTAAGCATGACATCATTCAATTCAATATATTACAGTTAAATACTGTTTGTTGCGAAGAATTAATATATATGCAAGTATGTATTAGGTTTTGCGAACCTAGTAACAAATTAGTTCAGTTGTGACCAGAAGGATAAACCAAAGGCAGCATAAACGGAAAGTATAATCTCATGCATAGACGTTTTATTATAACGTCCAACAAATGTTCTTCGTTAGACAAACAAAAATGGCTCAATCAACTGTGGTGGCTTGGTCACGTTTGATGTATGCCTTCGATTTGTTTGCCCAATGGAGCATACATCAGTGCATTTTAACATAGGGATCAAGATAGACAATTTCGACAATGCAGAATCAGCTAAAGTTAACTGCAGCTGAATTTAATCAGGACGAGGTAGTACAGATAATATTCTTACCTTAAGGCATATTCTTGAACAAAGACATGTATATTGCAGTCACACAATAACCGTATTTCTCAACTTCATGGGGTATTTGCCTCAGTAGATATAAATGTTCTATTTTATATTCAGTCAAAAAGTGGTCTGCTCACTAAATTTGTAAATATTTTACGGATTCTCTCCACAAATACATCTGGTCGCTTTAAGGTCTACAAAGAATTAACACACAGCATTATTTCCAGCTGTGGTGTTGGTCAAGGCTGTCCACTTTCCCCATTTATATTAATTTTTTGACTAGATTCTATTATGAGCAACACTCCTTCATATGTTCAACGTTCGTGTTTCGAAGTTCTCCCGGGCGGTAGATATGTCGATCTTGACTATGCAGACGATATCGTAATATTATTCGGCAATCGAGATTCTGCTCCGACCACCTTGAATAGATTAGCAATCGTTGTTCCGTCTTTCCGTATGAAATTCGCACCCTCTAAACGTAAGATTATTTTACGGGACCACTTTCTACTCCCTCCAACTCTGCAACTGCAAAATGAAAATCTGGGTGTAATTGACAGGTTTATATGCCATAATAGCTCTCAATAACTCATGCAATATGTTTGACGAAGTATGAGAATCACGAAAGCTAGAGTAGCCTTCTTCAGAATTCTCGATTTATGAAGAAACGCGAGTATTTCACTCTGCCGTAAATGTCATGTTTACAATTCATTTGTACGCGCAGTTTTATTATACGCTAGTGAGACTTGTACCCTCAGAGTTGATGCTTTTATACGCTTACAGGCATTCCACCATCGATGTTTGAGAAATATAGCTCATGAAAGTCAACATTGACGAATAACCAAAGCTGACATCGGTAGACGTCTTTTTTGGATCGAGCAACAGGTATTACTCGTTAGAAAACAAGTAGGGCTCATCAGCTGCGTTTGCTTTGTCACGTTTTGCGTATGGTAATTCTCTTTTCTTAGTTTGGCATGAATATTTGCGATGTTTGGCTGTGTTTATGACAAGATACAGTAAAATCCGCAAGTAAGCAGTATTGATGATGTCGCCTTGCTTTAAATCTGACTTGGCCATAAAGGTGTCTGTAATGTTCTAGGCTGCGTCATTTCTGTGTGTTACCTAGATAGGTATCTCCATCTGAATTAGATCCTCTCCTTTATAAATCACTCTTAATTAGTATTTTTCGCTTCTTTTAAATTATCTTCAGCTATTTTTATAATTCTTGCTTTATATTTATTTTTATTAATAGCTCTGTTTATTTATTTTTTATTTCCACTTGGTTATATGGCAGTGAAGCATCAGTTATTAAAGGCTGTTGTATTGCTATCGGTGATGATGGTGGTGATGGCAAATTCTTAAGAATAACCTCATTGGTTATAGAGTTGCCAAAGGAACCAAATGCTTCAGTAGTAAAATGATGTCAGTAAAAATAGTTAAAAGTAGTCAAATAAGAAGCCTAATTCAGATATGAAGTTAAAATAATTCAATGACAGAGGATAAAATTTAAGATTTTTACCTAACGGAAGGAAGATCATAGTGATATTGTGAATAGATGTAAAAGTATTCACATTTTATTAAAATATACATATAGGTTATTTTTTTATAATAAATATCAAATGGCAACCAAACAAATGGTCGAAATGTTGAATTAATGTAGACGTTCCTTAATAATAGATCTTAGCACAGTTTTGAGGATACTACACGGAAACCTCACATAAAAATATATTTAGATAACAAGTAAGGCATCAATGTTATAAGCGACTAAGATAAATTTAATTTCAATACCCGCTTAGTCACAAATGAACACCAGCAATTGTTGGGTAACATTCGCAAGCAAAAAGTCAGTTGTAAACAGCGAAAATATGAAGCAAATGTGGTTTCTAACTTAGACCAAAAAATACTGTGTAGATAACAGGCGTTATGGCTCTATGGTACTAGCTGCGCAACACCTAATAAATAATTGCAAATACATTAGTTCTCCGCAAAAAAGCAATATCTGACTGTTATATATTATATTGAGTGATGTCATGATTACCGCGAAAAGTGATAAATGATATCGATCAAGGCCAGAGTCTATGGATTTGTTGAAGTAACAGGTGTTCAGAAGTAGTTTTAATTTTAAATTTAATTGAAATTTAGCTTACCTTGAAACCCATTATGATGACACCATGTACCTATTTGGCAAAATGCTGTTGATATCAGATACTGACACAGCAGACCTATCGAAGACTTTATATGAAGTTAGCTCTACTACTGCAGGTTTACACATTATTATTGGAGATTTTATCCTCCAATTGTCTCACCTTCCTCACCCAAATAGGTAGTGGATATGGGGCGTAATACCGGCTCCTACTGATGAGTCGCCAGTAAGCACGAAACGAATGTGCACACGATGTTATACTTTCCGTTCATGCTGACTTTGGTTTATCCTTCTGGTCATAATTGAAATAATTTGTTACTAGGTACGCAACACCTAATACAAAATTGAATGAGTAAGTTCGTTTGTTTAACGCAAGTACATAAACATTTACATTTTTCCTATAATTTGGCTTTCAATTAAAGTACTTTATGTTAGCCGTAATGTGATGCAGTTTTCTCTGCTAAAGCCGCCAATATTTGATTCTTTAATTTGTATAATTTTTCATTCTTAGAAGTATTTTTTATTAATATTTTATTAATAAGATTTGCTTTTAACTAGCATTTTTGATGATCTTTCTCGTAAATTTCTCAAAATTGCATTAAAGTACAGGCTGATTCAAACTTTTCATATTATTCTTATTATTCGATATATAAATAATTTTATATTTAGTACATTCATGTTTTGCACGTTTTCCGTTTCAGTGAAGCATCGACAAGTGTTTATCGGGGAAAAATCGATGAAATTGCTGCAAAAAAAGACATGCAGGACAAAGTACTTTTTGATCTGACACAGGAATACAACCGTGTTCTGAAGGAGCATTCTCGTGTTAGCACTCTACTAGCAACTGAAACAAACACAGCAGCTCAAGCAGAGAACCGACTTAAGAAACGATTGAACCATGTCCGACATCTTATGGAAGAGGTGAACTATCTTTTCAACCGTTATTAAGGGAAGCTTATCCTAAATAACACTGAATTAACTGGCGACCAGTACTTTTATTGACGTAGAATTAAACAAAGGAGAATGCCTGCTCTTTATAATTATCCATTATGACAAGAAGGCTGTCGATCTGATGAAACGTGAGATGTTTTACCTTCGCATGTTATGCATAATATTACTTTTATAGAAATTATTTTCGTGGTTTGTTGCTCCTATAGGGAATATTGAGAAAGTAAACTTGTACAGCAATGCCGACGAACGCAGGTCGTAGAGAAAATAGCAGATCTAGAATCTAAAATGTACAATAGCACTTAGAACGTATTCTCGAGATGACACCACACCATCATTAGCCTGTGAAACAGATAACAATTAAGCTACCTTTTTCCTTAGTTTCCTGGTTGCGAATAAATACTAACTGCCAATCTGAATATATAATTTATATTATACGTTAAATGTTAAATAAGTAAAATTACGGAATTTTCAAGTGACACTTTTAGCACTATTGTGCGTTCAAACAGATCGCTGCCGGACCTGTACAAAAAGGTAACCACACATCAGATCAAACTATAGAAAATTAAAACAAGGAATGCTAAAAATCATCGCGAAAATGTTTATACACAATATTTGTCTTATTCAACCAGTGCTAATCCAATTATTTCAATAAATTAGTGATTTACTCTCACCGGAGAGTATGACACAACTTCTCAACAAAAAAAGGTGTCTAGAAATAGATGTTATCGGTGACGGGGCGTTCGTCCGAATTGTGCCATGCTCAATGGTGTCCTTGATTTTGATCGGTGAGACCTGTTCTAATTACTTGCTTGAAGCTGGCTTACGTGACGTCGAAGTTTGCGAATCAGGTTCGGCCTAAAATGTGGGTCGCTTAACTTGTTTTGCGTCACGATTTCCCCGCCAAACTAGGCAAACTGTAGAATTTAACCATCCAAAACTACACAGCCCTCTGTACAATTTACTTCGATGGCATTTTGGAATATCTTTGCCTTATTTCTAGTTTCAACTACTGACTATGGATTGTCGTCACACGTTCTTCAAAAATCAAAACTAACATTCTTGCTGTTCTAAATTTAGCATAATTAAGTTATTTTCCATTTTGTTATTTGTAATTTTATTACTACTGATCCGTGTGAGTAGAGCAGTTAATAATCCCGTGTAACTTGAATAAACTTAAAACAGGAAATTGAGCAACGCAATCGCCTGATGCAGCAGCTGCGTAAGGATATTGCCGATTTGGAGGCAGCAAAGCGCGACGCTGAATCGAGGCACGCGAAGAGATTGAAAGAAAGCTGAAGAAGCGGAGTGTATGTCGACCGAAGCTCAGGCAATTACTGACGCGTTGCGAAAAGAACAAGCCAAACTGGAAAACTCGATCTCAACAATTAAGAATACTATTGTACAGGTATGCCATGCGACTAATAATTAGCCACTTTGATAACTGAGATGGTAGAGGTGATTTTTATTTCGTGTACTTCAAGATGATTCAGACACATCCAAGTAGGATACTGACTAAACAGAGTACTTTTATTCTGGATTTGACCGCATTTTTCTTGTGCGGGACAATTGATAGCACTCGTAGGTTGGTAAAATCTTGAATCGTGTACATTTCCAGGTGCACCGATTATTGGTCTTGATTGATGGGTTCTCAATTGTCCCTTCATTTTGAAGCCCTCCATCAGCTGCTTGTCTGAAAATGACGTTGGAACAAGATTTTCCACTCTTCTTTTTCCTAATTTTCGAGACCTTATTTCCAGTCCCATCTTCAGGGTTGACACCATACGCACAGGAAAAAAACAACTTGCGGCAAATACACGAATACGTTTCAAGGTTTTATCATTGTCGATAAATTAGCTATTTAGGTCTACTAATCAACAAGGTAGTTCTGGAAATGACAGAATATGTAGTTTAAACCTGTTTCACTGGTTAAGTAAATTATTGGATTTCTCCATAGAGTGTATATTTGGTTCATATTATTGGGTTTGAAAACTTATCCAACAACTACAATAAAAGTAATGAAATTAACAACAACAACAACTGTCATACAACTTATTAGAACGTTTAATTATTATGTATCTCTAATACTCTCCATGCTATCTTTCTCTCTTTTGTACATTAGTTCACAAGTCAAATCTGACAACAAAATTGCTTCTTTCGAATTTTTACATCTTCCTCAAATGTAAAGCTACAGTTTTGAAACCATGTGTCTTTCTAAAATGAAATATGTACTTAAATGTAGGTCCTGTTTCGAATGAAAAATTAACATGCATCCGAATTTAAAAAAAGTAATTCTCATGCTTCCTTTACATTAAATAGCCATCTAACATTCGTGTATTTTAATTATATATATATATATATATATATATATATATATATATATATATATATATCGAAAGAGAGAGCAAGATAGAGAAAGGTTGGAGTGGGGAACCTTAACAAATTCAAAAAGACGTCTGATTTTCTGCTAATCATTTTTTGCTTATCTGCGTACTTTCATTCGTTTATTTAATAAATGAACATTTTTAATGACAATTTAGACTGAGTCAAGTTGGGCGTCAGAAGAGGCAGTTATGATGACTACTTTGAAGGCCGCACAATCTGAAGCGGCTAGTCATCGTATTCGAGAGGCTGAACTTTCAAAGTGCCTAAAAGAGTGCGAAGCGGATGTGGAACGCATGCGATACACTGAGTTGCGCGACCTGGCTATCAATATTGTCGCGGCCTACAGAACAAAGTCGGGCGCAGCAAAAAAGCTGGACGAACTTGAGTGAGTTTTGTGGGCGTCACTGGTCGATTTTACTCTTTATTCTAAATGATTCGCCGGATGGAGCTCTGACAAATTTACAGAGCCAAGAAAATCTGATTTAAACCTTTGAGCAGTCTTCATCTAAAGAAAGAAGATTAAAATAATACCTACTAATGTTTTTACTGATTCTTTTTATTAGAACTGTTTGTCAAAAAATGTTTGTATTGTCTTAATTAAACTAATATTTCTGGGTCTTTTCTTTTAAGTAATGTTATCAAGAATATCCGGGTTTAATTCGCTGAAAGTGTGATATCGACCGGAGATCCAATAACTATTCGTCACCACTATTTAAATTCAAACCCATTATAAAATCTAAAATATCTGAACCACGGTAATAGCCTCTAGTTACCGCCACACAGAAAAGTAAGCGATTTGTAAAATGCGACAAATTTTAACAGGTTGTACTGCTTTTGATGTCAACATCATCTAAGCAACGACACGTGCATTTACCAACCCAAGTACCAATGTAAGACGCTGTTATGAACCGTTAAAAATTGCAGAATTGGACTTGGTTTTCGGTGCTTTTTCTCTACTATTAATTCTAGTCATTAATTTTTTTCATGTTTCCATCAAAGTATGTAGCTGTTGAAAATACATTCATAACGAAAATAGATTTTTAGCGCTACTTTGCAAAACTTTCATATTTTTTCAGCGCATACAATGATAGTACTTATTTATTTGACTGTAAAACATAGTTAAAGTGATTTGTATTCTGTTTATTACCTGCGGGGAATATGCTATTCGATTTGACGTGGCATTGCTTAATCGCATGTATTATTTGTTCAATTTAAAAATAATAACATGTGGGTCGTATATTGTTTCAATTTGGCTTATATTACTTTAACTGATATAGAATGTGTACTTTGCGAGTTAGTCTTTATTCTGCAGAATCTAGAACTCGAACTACTATTATCTTAAAGAATGCCAAAGTAATATAAGCTTACACGACCAGGAAAAAGGCATATGAAGAATTTGATTTAAATGAGTCAAAATGGAATATGTAGCATGTCAAACTCTCATTAAATGTAAAGTCTTGTACTCGAAGAGATTTCTAATAGTAAACCATATATCTGGTGATGTAAATGTAGCTTGCTATATGCGAATAAATTGATAGATGTGTGTATGCAAATATAATTTTTGGAACAGGTTAAGCACTTTGCTATTTTACCTTGTCTTAAATTTAAATTCAAGCAGGATTACAGGAATTTCATGCAAAATTATTACTAGTGGCTGCAAGTTCATTTTTTAAAAGAAAAATTCTTACAATTTGTCTGATCTCATTTATGTGATTTAACGCCAAAATGGATACAAATGGTTGTTTTTATCCAATTACCAAATATTGACAAATATAAATAGACAGATTGTAGAGCAATGCATCAGCATTTGAAAATCAATGCTTAAATGCCGCCAAACCATTTAATTTATAATTATTTGTAGACTAAACGAAGACTCATGCAAATTCATAGTGCTGATAGAAAAGATAGATTTAGAGTTTGTTTTCTTTTGTTGAATTGCGACCCAATGTTGACAAGCACCGCCTGTCTGGAGCATTTGATTTTGAGTCGTCATTGACCAAAGTTTCCTTCAGCATCAGTAACTGGGCCTTTGTGTCTGGCTAGATTTCTCACATGCAATCATTACCAATGTAACACTATGTGCGCTCTGCGCAGAAAAACCGACTTCGTGGCTCCGCATATTGTTGGATCGCTGTATCCCAACAATATCAACAGAGCTCATGCTACCGTCGGCATTTCAATTGGCAACGTTGTTCATAAAATTAAATCACCAACTATCCTCTGATACTCACTGCATATTATCAATTTCATTAATGTTGTGGTTTCTTCCTTTTCGTATATGAACATCATCACCTAGATTGTTTTAAATCAGAGTAGGCCGTTGGCTGTATCTAAGCCATATATTAGATACACGGTTTATTAGGCTAATGACACGATTGGAGTCAACGCCCATTGGACTAGAATCTTTAAGTATATCCTGTCTATAACATAATGATGTCGTTATTTACCAACTTGCCATTCTGACTTGAATCGAGGGCTGCATTTTGATCATTTTTTACTACACGGGCACTAAAATAATAATCAGTAATGGAAATAATCATTTTTATATTCTAAAACCGTGAAAATTCGTTTTAGAACACGTTTACAAATGTTAAATATCTCGTTTGACAATCAGCTCAGATAAGTGCATTCATTTATTTTTAAAATTTACTATTCTATCGGTGCGATTATTATTTTCAATCTGACATTTAATACTTCAGAGATAAACTAGTTGAGATAGAAAGGGATGCCGCCTTAGCTGAGAAGGCATACAAAGGTGTGCTGGATAGACAAGATGTGGCAAAAACATTGATGCTTGAACAGCGTAAACGTTTCAAAGAGCTGCTAGTTGACCGGAACCAGACAAAAACCAACCTTCAGGTAGGCCCAATAAACTTTATTTTAAAATGTGAATAACTTTAGTTGTAAATCAGGTGAATCATACCTTGTGATTATTGTTCACAATAGCAATTTGATGTTGGAATCCATCATTTCGCGTGTTTATTTTGCTAACATCGATATTTATTGCAAAAACAATCCTCACTGGACATTTTCTTATTCAAGATACACAAGGTAAAGTCAATAACAAATTTGCCAACTGGCAACTGTGGATTAAAAGATTCTTTTTTCACTGCGTCAATTTTATTTTAACCAATTTTCACCAAAAAAATATGGTACTGTTTGCTGGTAAAACTAGGAAACAAAATTGCTATTTTTGTGGTATCCGAACCAGTATAAATATTATTACATAGAATTTTATGTCGAATTTAAATGATGTATCATTTAGTCCTAATTAAATAATTGTAGGAATGGAAATTGAAATAGTTGTGTTTTTATACAATTAAATAAATAAATCCGGCAATTTAGACTTAGGTATTTTAAATTAACAATTTCGTGATAACTCTTCCTTTCGAAATTGGTTGTTGCACTTTTACTTAAACGATTATTTATTGCGCGGGTGGTGGTAACAATTGTTTAAATCAAATTTGCGAGCTCGAAGAAACACCAATCACATTGTATTTAACCAGTCGTCAAACAATATAGCAAAACTACCGTCATTCACACGTACTGACGCGTTTCGAGCTTCCATGATCATCATCAGAGTACGTCGGCAAACAGAATGACGAGGGTCAAACCGCAATGCTTATATAAGTTACGGAATATCTAATGTGCTGTTCTTACCTGTAGTGGTCTCGCATAAATTGCATATAGATGATGGGACTGGTGTTTAGATCAAGATCGAAAACTTGACTTAATAAATTGTTTCCACCACTCACACAATCAATGATTGTTTAATTAATGTATTTTGTGCTTCTATATCTACATTACTGCATACTCTTTTCCATACGCGAACTGACTAGCGAGGACCATTCCGCATTGCATGGAAATGGAAAGCAAAACTAGATTTGCAGTTCTCACCCTTAATAGCTCCGCGTGTATTGTACTTGACTGAAAATTTCGGCTGCACAATTTCTATGCAGTCATGAGCATTAACCTTTTGCACCATTCGCCACATATTCATAGATAATACCATTAAACAAGCAATGATTGCACGGATGGTGGTAACAATTCACTAAATCAAGTTTGCGAACTTGAAGGTTTTTTTGTTATATTCGAGTTATGTTTCTTTGTTAGAAGACCGGTCTGTTCACGAAGAACGTCAATGTTTGAGTGTGGGAAACACTTTTTCACTAATAAAGTACATTTAGGCTGGTTCATTGCATTGCTTATTTTGGTGTCAACTAACACAGTTGTTAAAGCCGTACAGATGCTTTCCACTTGATTGTGCCGGAATATCGTTCTTTACATTGTAGCTGATAGTATTTTGTCGAGAGCGTTTTACCGCCAATGGCTGTAGTCCGCTCTCTTCCTAATTGAAAGAGTTCTTCATTCAATCGAATAGCAAGCTGGTGTTCCTTGAATCACATAATAAGGAATTTACCCGGGGCTTCCGGATCCCAGGGCTTCTTAAAGCTGGCTGTAGCTATTTTTTTAACTCAGAAACGTTACTTTGCAGGGCTTAAGATGCGCGTGAAGTTTCGATAAAAAGTTGAACTCAAAGTTGAATCAGTTAAAGTTTTAAACGAAATGGCGTTAGCAAAAACTTATCGCGTAAAGTTTATTGCCTCTTTGGCTGTACATTACGTTGCTAAGACATCAGCCAATTACATTTAGTCACCTAATTCAGTGTTTAAGGCTATTAAGGTCTCTTCAAATGTTAACAATCTGTTCAAAAGCATTCCTGATGGAAAGACTATCGATTTCTTCTGTTAATTTAATGGAAATGTCTATCATTCATTCCACATACCTACCAGTTATTTTCAATTTAGCTCTACATTGGTGTTTCTGGACATTATAAATCATGCACAATTTTTTAATTAAGTCCTTTTTGTGTATCATTATTAAAAATTTAAATACAAGTTATGTCTGGAAGATAACATTAAAAAACAGGTTTATGCAATGTAGTTAAAAAACCATTTTCTGTTCGTGAAATCAATAACGTCAATGATTAAAACTACGCAACAGCAACTAGCAGAATATCTAAAATAAATCCCACAACGAATATAAATTGTAATTTAAAACGGATGTTCCCACGGCTTCTTTGCTTTTGCGAACAAGAAAAATTACACTTTTTTAAGACTAATATGATGATGTTTACAAGCATCCGTATCGATAGAACTAGCGAGGTTCTTTTTATGCATATCGGTAATACAACTTTTTATTTGTTATATCTATAAGTGTACTTCTAATTCCCCTCAATACGTGCTGTATGGATGTTCAGTTAAAGTTAAACTGTCAACATTTCGCTTAAAATGCTGTAATTTCGATAGGCAATTTTATGTTCTATCTGGAATCTCGAAAAATGAAACCACTGATTCATGGACTCTGGCGTACATTTCTGTGCTATGTCGGTGACAAAACGACCAGTAGTTAAGATATAGCAGTGTTTGACGTTCGTAAATACTTTAATGGCATGGCTCATCATATTCAGTTTATTTACGGCCGCATAAACTCCACCGACGTATTCATTTTCTCATAGGAAAATGTTATGTTGAAGAGAATAATATTTCTAAAAAAGAAATTGACTAGATAGTATATCCAAGATCACACCATAGTTCAGGTTTCGCAAGAGGAACGTTTGCTACGCAATGCGTCCGTCAAAGTATAAGCAATCTGTTAGATGTAATGGTAATGCCAAGATTTGGCGGTGCTTAAAAATAATTTATAAGTAAATTGGAATCACGAAAGATTTATTGAATAAAACATAAAGTATAAAGATAAAGTAACAGTAATGTTGCACTGGACTTAAGGAAGATATATTTTAATTTATCCTTTAAAAGCAATGCGCCATCAGAAATCAGAAATGTTGATGACTTGGTGGTAATGACATAATGACTGAGAATGGTAAAGGAGTTATCGAGGGTTTGCCCAGCTCTAGTTGCTCTACGGAGCCACCCACGATCGGCTATTAGAACATGTCGGAAAACTGACCAAAAAGGGGAAACCGCAATGCATATATAAGGTATATGATGCTCTCACATCCATTAGCCTGGCATACATTGTACTTGACTGCTAATTTTGGCCGCATAATTTTTAAGTAGTTAGTGAATTTTGTTGGAAGATATTAAATTGTTATATTCGAAACTGAATAGAAACTGTGCAACCGATAAATCCAGACGGTTACATTAGATGATAGAAAATTATTGGTGGAAGTCGCGTATCTGATTTTTTATGACATATACATTATAATTTGATCTTCGAAACGCATCAGTAAATTTGACTGCCGGTAATTTTGCTAAGTTGTACAACCGGTTTTATACTATACTAGTGATGCTTATCTATCGTTCGCAAATTTGATTTAAGGAATTTTTATAATCACCCAGACAAACTGATTGTTTAAGTTTTGTAATTTTCATCGTCTGTGGAACTACCGAAAATCGCTTCATAGTCCTTTAGCGGGTTCGTCCTCACAGTCCGATATCTATGGTGCAGTTTACATATTGCGCTTCTCTTCGGTTCCTCTTCTGTATCCATGACTTTTTTAAAATGAAATTATTAAGAGTAGAAATAGTGATAGATTGCAGTTTATTAGAATTTAAAGACTAAATAACAACAAAACTATGTCAATATATATAGCACCACATTCTATCATGCGAATTCTGAATGGCTAACACAAAGTTATTTAATCTATTGAAAACAAGTTCGTATTGACTTATTTCAAAGTTCTCTTTAACGTGGATATCATGCTATAACTTAGAGTCTACAAATCGATACTTTAATATATTATTTAATAATTCGCCATAATCATCATTTCTGTCAGTAAATGACTATTTAATTAAAATAATAAAATATAAGCAATTAACGTTTTTTTCGTTAAATAAGCAGTTTGTGATTGATGCTTGGCTGCCTTACTTCTGCTGTATAATTTATTTACGCGTGACGAAAGTTTCAAAAAATGGCATTTTCGCAGTCGGCATTTTCCAGTAATGTACACTATACACGAGATTACGCATATATACATTGTGGTTTTGAATCTCGTTAGCAAGTTTGCTGTGATACTTTGATGATGGTTATGGGAGGTTGAAAAGTGTCGGTGTGTGACTAATCGTAGTTTCACTATATTGTGCACCTTATTATATACAATGGGATAAGCGTTTATCTCAAGTTCGCAAATATACTTTAAATAATTTTTATTGCCACTCGCGCAATCAGTGATTGTTCCAATAGCTGTACTGTCTGACAAAATCTTTCTACAAAACTGATCAAAAAAACGAAAGTCGGTTGAAATCGAGCAACATGCAGAGCCCGTTACAGAGATCCAGTCAATTCTGTTTTATCGGCAAAGGCTATTCAAAGGACACGGCGTGCGGAGCACCACAATTTTCATTCAAAACTATTGGCAATATATCTAAAATTTGAAATATGGTGTCTTATGGCCGAGAATCCATTTGTCCATTCAAGCTTAAGCATACATACATGTGTTCATTCACGAATGTATAAGTTTCTGTATGAATGCATGCATGTACGAAGGTAGGTCGTATGAATGTATGCATGTATGTATGCATGCAAGTATGTATGTAAATAGGTATGTATATATGTATGCATGTATGTATGTATTTATATATATTTATATAGGTATGCATGTATGTATGTATGTATGTATGTATGTATGTATGTATGTATGTATGTATGTATGTATGTATGTATGTATGTATGTATGTATGTATGTATGTATGTATGTATGTATGTATGTATGTATGTATGTATGTATGTATGTATGTATGTATGTATGTATGTATGTATGTATGTATGTATGTATGCATAGCTTATGTATATACTTATTTATATATGTATGTATGTACTTATTATGTTTGTATTTGTATGGCTGTTTGTGTGCTTATATTTATGTATGCATTTATGATTTTAGGCATGTAAGTATGCGTATGTATGCCTTTTTTATGTGTTTATTTTGTAATGTTACGTAAATTTTGGCTAGATTACTTAGTTGCCTATATATGTGTGTACTAAACGTATATGTGTCTTATATAGTCTCAACTAGAGCATTCATTTTTTCTTAAATATGTTAAATAATTTTATATTGATAATATTAATGCAAAATCAACCGTAGCCTCAAACGTCTCATGTCTAGATATATAAATTTGCGCATTTCTGGATAGTGTATTGTATTGCTTCTATAGTAAATTATTTTCGTTCCACTTCAGTAGAAGCTGTTAGGAAATTCGATCAGCTTATTTCTTATTGAAAATTGAGAAATCTATTCAATAGAAAAAAATGTTAGTTATCTATACGGAGAATATAAAATGCCTCTACATGATATCAATTGCGTGTTCACTCAAGAACGGAGAAAGGGTTAGGTAAATATTTCAGCATGCTAAGCTAATACACTTTGTTTGGAGAATGTATGCTAAAAATCTCTCGTTACTCATAAGTATTATCAATTTTAATATAGAAAGGACTACTCACATCAGCAATATCAAAATTAGAACACAATACAGATATACTGAGTTCTCAGGATTTTATGATATTAGAAAAGTGAAATAAATACACGTTAATCGAACTTTGTAGAAAAGGTAATTCATCCAGTAGATCGGTTTCGTCCTTATTGGGAACTCATCATGTACTGGCCAGAATTTGCCGCGGACAGGGCTCGAACCTGGTCACGTCTGCTTCGGAATCTGGTGCTCTAATCACTGAGCCACCAGCCGCATAACCGGTCTATTGGATGAGTTGCCTTTCCTACACTGTACAATTCTTAGTTTATACTGACATATGTAAGTAATTAATGGCCCAGGTGCTTATATCAGGATCGCAACCCTGATTACAGTAATTGTTATCACTGCCAGCGCAACCAATGTTCGTTTGATTATACAAATGTTCATTTCAATACCACTTTTCCATGTAGTGTGGTGTCTGTTCAGTAATGACAGATTGAGGATGGTAAGTTCGAACTTTGGGTCTAAATGGATGCCATATGAGCTCCGCCTAAAGTAATAAAAAAAGACTAAATAAGTTACATTAGTTAGTATATAATTGCAAATTGTGTGTAGTGAGCGGCAAGGTGGCTCAGTGGTTAGAGCAGCAAATTCCGAAGCAGACGTGCCCAGGTTCAAGCCCTGTCCGCGGAAAATTCTGGCCAGTACGTGATGAGTTCCCAATAAGGACGAAACCGGTCTACTGGATGAATTGCCTTTTATACACTATACCAACCAATACAGGTGGGCACAATACTATTCAAATAATTTAATGAGAAAACAGAATTTTGATATTAGAAAGATCATTAAACAGCTATATTTAATTCTAAATTTCGCTATAGGATCCCTATGGTGATGGTGATGCGTAAATAACTTTCCAATGCATAGGTTTATAAATTATTCTGCCATTAATTTATTTCATATTCAAAAGATTATGGATATACTGCGTCTGTAAAATAGAAAAAAATAATGATCCCACTGTGCTACATAATAGTAGACAATACATTTTTGAATGTCGTAAGCTTATCTTACACAATTTTCCTCATTATCTTAACAAGCTTGTGAACTTTTAAATGAGCAAACCAACTAATCTTCATCTTATTTACATAGCGTATGAAAAGTTTCTTGTGCTTATAGGCTGAAAAAATTATATTGATACGCAATCAGCTTTCAAATGGCGTCCCTTTGATTTTTTCTATCTATCCATTAAAACGATGGCTTGTGGTGAAATTAATTGACATCTGCCACTATTGCGTAAATTTGCCGATTTAAAAAATGCTCACTAAGCAAATCAAATTTTGTGGTCTTGAACTAATGGGTAAAAGTATAGAAATTGTTATATTATTCATATGCAGGTTAACCTGATAACTGGCAATTAATTTTAAATTGCGTTTTATCTGGATTATATGCATTTTGTTTGATCACTTTTTTACGAAAAAAATATTTTTCCATTCCACCTTCTTGATGTTAAGCGTAATTATTTTCATGTCCGTTTTTACACAGCAAGCTTTGAAACCACTTTATTATTAGCTAATTAATGGAAAACTCGGTGGAGACCCTTATATACCTAATGGTAGAGTTTCCCATAAGTTTACTTGTCAAAAACCATTATAAATCCAGTATCTGGTTATTAACTAAATGGCCCATTTGAATTTTCTTTAAAGGTATAAAATTTGAATATCAATTATCTTGGTTCTGTCTGCTTGTTGTTTCACTATACTGACATAAAATGATAATTATTGTTGATATATTTCATCAATTTTGGAGGAAACTGATCTGTTATGGGCTATAAAAAATCTATTCGCATTTTGTTAAAGATATGTCTAATTTTCAAAAGATATACCACTGTTATTCTTTGTGGTACCATTTTACTTCCCGCTTGCTCTCGTTTTTTATCACTTTCCATGAGGTTATTTTGGTAATAAAATATTGATTAACAATTATCGAAATTGGGTTGGCTTTAATATTTTTAAAGTAAAAATGATCAGGATATTGAATTTCAATAATTTTGTATCAAATTCCATTTGTAAAATCAAAAAATACATTTATTGTATCATTGGTACTCTGGCTAGACTATCTCGATACCTTGAAGAAAGACTTCTCAATAGTTTCCTTGACTTCTTTGTTGTTCTTACTTTCACTATAGTTAAGTTTTCATCATTTTATTCTCCTATTAGAAATTGCTTTGCCACATCGACCTCGAACGTTTGATGAAACAACTCGATTTTGCCTTAATTTGTTCCGCAAACACAAAAGAACCACCAACCTTAAACGGTTGTCTACTGGTTCGTTCAAAAACGAGCGTCAACCCTATTGCCTCAACATAGAGCACTTATATGTTCTTGTTCAGCCAAATAAACTGATGACTCATGCTCATATCGTGAATTAATCTTTAAAATACTGCTTGTGTTAGGAATTTTACGTTAGATATGCACAGGAACAGAAGTTCTATGACTTCTCCCGTTAGCGGAATTTTCTATAATCGCATGAAATATTAACTGTTTCCTTCAATGGGAAGACTAAAAGTATTGATTTTATTTCTACAATATTTTTCATTTCTTAAATTTACCTTATAGAATTCGCCAATCAGCTGATGTCTTTTTGACTAATTTTTTAAAAATTTCACTACCGGTTGCACAATTTGTTCAATCATTTGGCCATCCCATACTGGGATGTTTTAAGCGCACATAATATATATATATATATATATATATATATATATATATAAATTTATTTATATAGTCACATTTAACGACAATGTTTGTAGGATAGTTTTTCTACAGATACTTAAAACTTTTGTTACTTGACATGAATTTTCAAAATACATATAAAATTAAACAGTAGCGTTTTCGCTCCATCTTGTCAATCGGTTTTACTGGAGGTATGAGACAAAGAAAAAGTAATGTTGTGTAGAAGATTAGTCCGCATTGAAAAAGTTACACAAGAGATATATATGTCAGTCAAAAATGTTTAAAAATGACGATACATAACTTAGCATATTCTACAAGGGACTTGATACTGCAAGTGTACGGACAAATTGTTTCTGTATTCACTGCTCTGGACATGGTCGATTTGTTCGCCAGACTGTTTGTAGACTGAGTTGGATAGTGTTTATGACACTCATTATCGGTTACCCATTACATTTTATAGACAAGTATAAACCTAAAGATATAATAAAATCCACTGTGATTGTTTTTACTATTGATAAGAAACCTGTAGATTATATACTTACAATATAAATGTGAAGACGCAATATAGCACATAATACATAGATTGCGCTCCACTTTGGCTTTTAAATATTTTACAGCTGACTTAGTTATGATAAAACTCACCAACAAATTTTTTCGACCTAGCGTGAAAAATGAGATGCCTCTGCAATCTGCATCTAATGTTATCTGTAATTTGAATTGCTCCTGTCAGCAATCACAGTTAGGCAGATAAATTAAAGATTGAATTCATACTTGTCGGAGCACATACCAACCTAATTGTTGCACTTACTTCTATAACAAACATGTAAGTTCCTGTAGAATTTGCGACATGTCAAAAAAGTTCTGTTTAATTTTAATAAAGGCTGGGTGTGCTGGTGTACTTTCCTATTACGCGGCTATTTAAACAAATCGACGTTGTCCAGAACGGTTCAAGTTAAAACAATTAGTCGGTGCACCGGCACTACCAGGAGGCTCTTCAAGTCCAATAAAAAACGACTACGCTTCCCTTTTTCAAAATTTTGAACCAATATAATTTTTGCGTAAATTTTTTAAATGTGGACTGATTATCTAAAAAAATTTTTTTCCTTGATTTATACCTATGGTAAAACCATTTGACAAAACTGAGCGAAAGCGCTCCTGTGCCATTTTACGTTTATGTTCTAAATTCTAGAAGTACAGCCGTCGTTCAAGATAAAATGAAATCTTTGTCAAAAAAATGAATTTTATATGCTAAATTATTCCAAATTTAGACCTTGGAATCGGACATCCGTCCACATCGTTCATATCCGTACAACGCATTTCGTATACCATTAGAACCAAACATTATTTACAAAGCTCAACTTTATAACAAAATTGCTTGGATATTTTTTACTGGATTTGTATACCTTAGTGTCAAGTTGGACACAATAGCCTCGATCTGTCGGTTTGACATACTATTACAGGCCATTTTTTTAAAAAAAACAATGCCCCTCGATTTAATTACACCGACAAGACTAGATGACAAAAATCAGAATTAGTTTATAACTTATTTACGTTCAGATATATGTCTAACAATGTAAAACATAGATGCTTCATCGCTAGCTTGTATGTATTCTTATCTGTATATCGTGAACTAACACACACACACACACACACACACACACACACACACAAAATCTCTTATGAACATAAAAATAGCCTTTTATTCTGTACCGTCTATGTGAACGAAATTCCTCACTTTAGTGAGTTCTACTTTAGCAGCTCATGTGAACATTAATCATGTTAAATATTATTTATATGTAGAATACGATCAAACGAGCAATATTAACGGACAAACTAGTAGCCTGCATATCTAATTGTGAACACAGTTAACGATAACAAAACTATGTCTAGTCGGATGAAATGAAATTACAAACAAACAAACGTTTATATTAGGTAAAGTTGAAGATTCGTAAGTGAAGTTATGTTAAAGTTAGAATACCCCCAATAAGGGAACTTAGTAAAGAAAAAAAGACAATAGGTTAAGGGAGAACTCGACTAAAATAGTGTTTTTTTAAATGGCGTAGAGAAAATTAAGATTAGAATAAGGTTGCATAAGTATGATTTAATTGAAAATAAGAGCATAAAGTAAAAGAAAAAGAAAATGGAGAAGTTATAAAACTGTCCTTTAATTAACATTATTTAACTATCTCATTTTTTAATCTATTGTGCATTAGTTTTAATTTAGACGATATGCTATTTGGCAAGTAATATACATCGATTTTTCCATTCAATGATTCAATTTCACACAAACACACACACGCACACACACACAAATATATATATATATATATATATATATATATATATATTGTCTGTTATATACTAAATTATACATTGGGGCATTCCTTCCTTCGAATTGATCCTAATCGGCATAGTTGTATACCTAAATTCCTGTTTAACCATGCACGATCTGTTAAGACAGAGTGCAGCTGGTAAAATTTGTTTTCTAATAGAAGTATAACATTTAATGTGATATTTTAAATTAATTTCTCCGAAAAATTTCTTATTATCCCACATTCTTGACCAAAATATATAGTGGTTAAAGGGCGTAATACCGACTCCTACTGATGAGTCGCCAGCAAGCACGA